>CM033644.1:110251214-110303325 GCA_019512145.1 Engystomops pustulosus | reverse complement strand
ATTGAAATGGGCGTTCCGATGCACCGTGCGTCACACTTAACATGCAAAGTCCAACAGAAGTGTATTGCACGCTCTATGTTAAAGGTGCACCAAAAAATAGTCGATGCACTCTGTCGGGGAAGTACATGGAGCGCCAGATTCATGAAGAACAGGCGCCACAATTCATGAATCTGGTGCCCTCTGCACACTAACAGGCAAACTGCACATAGTGCTGTTAGCACTGTTTTTAGTAAATATGCCCCATTATCTTAGAATATTAGAATAATTAACCCAAAACACCTGCAAAAGCTACATAAGCATTTTTAAAGGTCCCTTAGTCTTGATCAGTAGGCAACAAATTTATGGGGATCACTGTTGACTTGACAGATATCCAGAAGACAGTAACTGACACTTCACAAGGAGGATAAGCCACAAAAGGCCATTGCTAAAAGAAGCTGGCTGTACACAGAGTGCTGTATGAATGCATATTAAAGGGAAGTTGAGTGGAAGGAAAATGTCTGGTAGAAAAAGGTGCAAAAAGAAACTGGGATAGTTGCAGCCTTCTCATGGTCTCCAGTCACCAATGCCTCATTTTCAGAATTAAGGTGTCCAACCTGCTCTGACCCATTTTTTTGCATTTATATACTTACAAAAAATTATTGGAATTTGTTTTGCTATCTTTGGCCACCTGTTTTTCATTTTGTATTTTGGCTTATTTTATTTCCTTCTTACAGATTTTGGTAAGTGTTTTGTAAGTATTGAAAGCCTCTGGTGACCCGTCAGATTTATATTGTTTAAATGCTCTCTTTTTATCATTAATTGCCTTTTTAACAGTAGCTGTCAGCCACATGGGGTATAATCTAGCCCATCTATACCTGTTACCTATTGGAATAAATTTAGAAGTATAATGACCCAAGATAGATTAGAATTTATCCCATTTAACATCAGTATCATCATGTGATAGTATTTGATCCCAGTCTATATCCTGTAGTGCAGCCCTGAATTTTGTGAAATTTCGTGAAAATCAATGTATTCAATTTTCCCACCTGCCCTTTACAGTTTAAGAGGAAAATAATTAGTTCCCCAATGTCTAGCGCTATCTGCACCTTGCTGCAAGTGGTACATATTCCAAATTGTAAGATTTCAATGACCAGTTTGCCGATGGCTAATGTATTTTCTGGGTGATTAAATGCACCTTAACTCAGTGTGAAGTGCTTAAATATCAAGGCCCCTAACATTCTATTCCTGTTACAGGTGTGTACCACCGTAACTCAAAATTTCTGTTTTCCTGATTATATTCTATAACTTCAATTCTGATTTGCTAATCTGTATCCTGTTCCCCATGACAATCTTGGCTTCACCTGACACTTGTCCATATTTGCCTTGACCTTTCCCCTGCTTGTCCACTGGCATATAACTTAAATTTTACATGATGGCTGGCTGAGCTGACCCCTGACTTTCATTAACTGTCATTTTCTGCTTGATGCCTGGTGCTTCACACCAGCAGCCACTAACCCGCTCAGGCCATTGGTCACCAAAATTGGGACTGCAACAGGGCTTCAGGGGTGAAGACCAACAGGGACACTTGGATAATACCTTTGGGATTGACACTAGGATATACTAAACTGTTTATATCTCATAAGCTGTAAGCTCTTGCAAACAGGGCCCTCACTCCTATTGTTCCAAAGGTTTGTACTCTGTAATGTAATATTATATATGTCCCCTATGATTGGTAAAGCTATATTAATATTGATTATTATTATTATAACACAGAGTTATAGAGTTATTCCCCATTAACTAGGATAATATAGCTATCCCAGTTACAGAGGAATCAGCAATTCAAAAAATGCTAAACTATTGACCTCTTTTATGACTCTACTAGTGGGCAAAATGTGTGATATATACAAAAATAAATAAAACATCAAAAAGAAGAAGAAAGCTAAACTACTGCAACAATAACTCACTATGTAGATGCAAGCCCCAGCTCTGATGACACAAAAACCTCCCAAAACTGTTTCACAATTGCTTGTAGAGTCTCCATCCTTAAAAGACAGCCCTATATATTACCATAAGATCAGCAAGACATATTAAACATTTAAATATCTAAAAGATAAATGCATTTGCCCTTTTTTACAAGGACATGTAATAAGATAAGGTAGTTAGAACGAAGTCTTAGTTAACCACTCCCTTACCAAGCCCTTTTCACATTTATTTTTTTTGTACTGCATTCCAAAAGCCATAACCTTTTTATTTTTTAATTTACTGAGACACATGAGGATTTATGGGGTAAATTGTAGTTCCTATTGGCACCATTTAATTTGTTTTGCAATCAAATGGGAAGCTGGATTAAAAATTGTGCAGTTGACAACAAAAATGCAGTTCAGCCATTTTCTTAGGGGCTTTGTTTTTAATCCTGCACAGTCTTAAATACCTTTAAAAAATGTAATTATAATTCCTTTATTTACATAGTGCTCACAGATTCCACAACACTGCACACAGCTTGCTAAATCAGTCAAAAAATCTTTATGTTTTATTTTCACTACCTTTTTTTATTACATTTGGTTTACAGACTGAATAAAGTGTAATTTTTTGCAGAATCAGTTTTGACATATTGAAAACTGTACAACATTTTGAAAACCTTTTATTGAAATCTTAATGGTTGATAAAATAGTTAAAATGTGTTGATTTTGCCATTTGGAATTTTTTTTATTTGTATATATATACCAATGGTTAATATATTTGTTTGATGTGTTTGTTTTTATTAATCCCTTCCCGGTAAGGCCCTTTTTCATTTTTTAGTTTCCATTTTTGCTCACCTCCTTTAAATTCCATAGATTTTTAATTTTTCAGCTTTCTGAGCTGTTTGTCGGGTTTTGAGTTTTTGTTTTCTGCACGACAAATTGTGTTTCCTAGTGGTGGAATTCATATTCCATGACATTTGCTGGGAGGCAGGAAAAAAATTCCAAATGCGGTGAAAAAAACATTTGCACCATTTTCTTTTTGGCTCAGTTTTTATGGCTTTCACTGTTTACTCCAAATGACATCTCTCCTTTATTCTGCAGTACGATCATGGGGATATCATATTTATATGTTTATCATTTTTAAATGTATTTATTTTGGTATGGTATTTTAAGCATAAGGGTTTGACCGCTCATGCAATTCCTGTAATGCAACAATGCAAATGTTTTATAGTAAATAGTGAAAATCCCGCTCTCTGTCAGTACATAAAATGTACTGGGCGACAGCCGTGGGAGCCTCTGAGAGGCTCTTGGCTGTCATAGCAAACAGTTGGCACCCACCAATTATGTCAGAAGGGATTCCAATTGGTGGCTATATGGCAATGCCTATGCACTGCTGCTTACATTGATCACAGTAGTTACTAGCAGGTGTCTGCTGCATAATACAACACCTGCCCTGTATCCAGAGGGACCAAAAATGGAACTTTCTTCGTATAACCTTAAATACATGACAACATATAAAGTTGCATAACGGAAAGAAACTGGTTAAATAACTCCCCAGGATTGACCTTTGCAAGAAGTATTTGTAGTCATGAAAACGTGGAGCAGCCACACATCCAGGAACAGCAGATCAATGGCAGCTACAGAAAAATAATACTTGTTGAGTTGTATTGTCTAACTAACACCTAAAGCAGCGGTAGCTAAAGCCACCAGTGATCCAAAACTGGAGTACTTGCGAAAATACCCTAAAGAGCTATCATGCTGACAGATCTCCCATGTACATGCATACATTTATTTATCCACAAGACAGGATGAATTAAAGCATTCACTTATTCTTCATTAATAAAACAGATGCAAGAGACATAATTATGTTTATCCACAAAATATTTTGTCGGTTAGTTAAGTGTTTTGATGCAGCTGACGAACTACTAGTGATAATCTCAAATTGAAGGTCTCAGTCATTACTATTCAAAGCATGTCCAATCTGTTAGTAGACAGTTCAAGTTGGGTTGTTTTGGCAGGGATGGCAAATTTTTTATTGTTGTTTGCATATATTAAATCATGGGACTTTTATGATTAGGAGCAAAGGGAATTAGGAAATCAGTCAAGGTGATGGATGAGCTGCCATCTCCATTATTTTTCAAGCTGTTCGTAATGATAGATTCATGTCATTAGAAAATTGTTGCACCAATAACTGATACATAATTGTAAGTTGCTTGCTATACATGTTTTACACTGACTTTATTCGCTGATTGACCACACCTTATTTTAACCCTTACAAGACTTTTTAGTTTCTTATCAGGGGAACAAGTTGTGCCTCCTGATGCCAGTATTTAAAAAGTAACCTGTCATGAGAAATTGGCTTAATAAACCACAAGCAGTATGTTGTCTAACAGCTGAATAGCAGCTTCTAGATCATGTTTGTTCCATTGTCTGGTGTGGTGGCATCATCCAGAAAATCAACTTTGAAGTGAGATGTAATTGGTTTTACAAAGTCAAGGAGGCAGAGAGTTTCACACTGAAGTCAAGCTTTCCCTGCCTTAGAACATTCCCTTCACTGTAATTGATTGTCCTGCATCCAGAAACATAATTGATTAGATCTCCTGAAGTCCAGCACATGATGTTAATTACATGGCAGGAGGTGTTTAGAGGCAGGGATAGCTTGACTTCCTTGTTAAAATCTCCACCTCCTTGACTTCTTACTTCAAAGTTGATTTTCTGGATGATGCCACCAAGCTGGGTCATGAAAGAAACATGATCTAGAAGGTGTTCAACTGCTTGACAACATACTGGTAATGGTTTATTAGACCAATTTATGATGACAGGTTCCCTTTAAACTTTTAATGATTAGGCCGTTAAAAAGGTTGATTTTTGTACAAAGCAGTTTAAGGGCCACAACTTCTTTGTTTCGCATGCTATCTTAAAAATGTTGTCTTTTTGTGACACATTGGGCTTATTAAAACTTAGCAAAAGTTTAAGTACTTTTTTTCATTTTTAGATTTATTTGGGGTTGAATTTAAGAAAAGCGAAAAAGGGCCTTTATTTAATGTATAGTATATATATATTTTTTAGTTTTCAAATGGAATTTTTTTCCATTCATTTTGATATATAATATGTACAGTTTCCAGCAAACAGGGTGACTATGGCGATGATTTTTATAGTAGAGGTGAATTTTTTAATTTTATTGGGAAATATTAATGTATTTGTAACATCCGTGGCAGCATCATCTTCTGTCCGCGGAATGTGCCTCAGATGGTATTGATTTTCCTCTGTGTGTTGTGTGTGAACTGTGGCTAAGATTACTGCTGTATTGGGAGTGACTGAACCACACTCAGTCCCTCTGCAGTTCCTCCAGGAACTCCTTTGTATATCTTCTTAGTTCCATTACACCTTCTTGATTTTACGAGTCTACTGATACCTTTTCCTATTTTTGCCCGCTATTTCTTTGTTATACTGTGTATCTGACCTCTGCTTTGTTATTTGACCATTCTCTTGTCACTGGATTCTGTGTTTTACCGCCATCTTGAATTTACCCAATTCTGTCTGACTTAACTTGTCTGTTATCTGTTGTCCGTCCCTCTGTATTGGTCTACTTTCCTGTGCACAAAGTGATTTTAGGGAGTGTCAACCAGAAGTGCCAAATCAATATGGTTTGGAGGCTTGTTAGGTAGGTGACAGGGGTTGAGGGTAAGTTTAGGGCCTGCACCCCCTTGTCTACACTGTAGTTTTCGTTTTAATTTTTAATTTTGTTTTCTCTTGCAAGTTTCCCACTGTAGCTTGGCTATCTATAAGCCCCAGTTATAGGGATAAATGACCCACTGTGTGGGCAGATGTCTGGGGCAGAGGTGTACTTAACCCTGGCATGTGACCCCCAGACCTATAATGCCGGCTCCTGCATTCACTTCAAAACTGCAGTGAAGAAAGGAGAAGGCTGAAGCAGTAATAAACTGCTTCAGTCTCCTTCCTGGGGTCTCTGGCTGCCTCTGACATATGGACACCCTGCCCTGTTCCCATAATCAGTGTGAGAACAGGGGAAACCGCAGCAACACCGAAAGATGTTGCTACTGATTCTGAACATGCCCCAGCTGACGTTTTTTGTCAGTTCATTTTTTCCAAGACTTTTTAAAACTGTGCACCTAAAGGGGTGTGTAGGTGTGTGTTCCTAGTCTGCACCACAATTCTTTTACAACAGCATTATATAAAGTGTACCAAGAACAAAAAGGGCAATTGTGTGCACATTCTGAAAACTGACCAGATCAACTAAGAGCATGCAACACTATGAAATAATGTGGTGCAACCTTGCACAATGAAAGTGCATATCACAGCTGTCTCCGCGATCCGTGACGGATCGTGGGCACACCCTTGCTCCCCTCTGTGGCAGCGTGTCTGCCCAATCCCCAAAACGGGACTTACCTATCCTGTCTCCTGGTTGCGCTCCAGGTCGTCTCCTGCCTTCCAGGCTGCACGCTCCCGCTGCTAGGGCACGCTGATTTCTCAGAACTTAAAGGGCCAGCGTCCTTTCCATTGGGGCTGGTCACTTCTGGGTTTCCTATATAAACCGACGGCCCCCTTCACTCCCTGCCACAACTTCAAGTCTTTCCACTGAAGTGAAAGCCTCCTGTGTGTATCCCAAGGTCCCGTTCCCGTGTATATCCAGAGGTCCCGTTCCTGTGTGTATCCCGAGCTCCCGTATCCTGTGGTCCGTATCCAGTGGCCTGTATACTGTGGTCTGTGACCGTTGGTCCGTGTACTGTGGTCCGTATCCTGTGGTCCCTGTCTGCTGGTCCATATCCTGTGGTCCATGTCCGGTGGTCCGTATCCAGTGGTCCATATCCAGTGGTCCAAATCCTGATGTCCGTGTTCTGCGGTCCGTGTCCTGTGGTCCGTGTCCTGTGGTCCGTGTCCAGTGCTCCTGTCCTCCAGCCAACAACATACTGACCCAGAAGATCCCAGAAGCTATCATTAAAAACTGTTAGAAGACAGCAGGAGAATTATAAAACATATATGCGACCACAAGATATTCAAAATGTCCCTCAGGAGTATTTAACGTAGTCTTCCATTCATCTCCCTCAAATGTCCCTCAGATGAGTGTAGGCCTGTTTAGATTGATCTTGGAACACTATCCGATTGAACAAGTTTGTTTTTGGTTTCTCCCTTTGTAAACTGTCTTGAAAGTACTCCTGCATAGCCTCAAGTTCTGGTGGAGACACCTTTAAAAACTCTTACTGTTATATATTTGGAACCCGTTAATATATCAATCCCAAAATCGTAAGGCCTATGTGAGGGTAAGTTCTCAGGAAAGACTTAGTCAAGAACATCAGGAAAATTGGAAATGAGGGCAAGTTCACATCCTTAGTCAAGGCATCAGAAACACGTAACGAGATGCAGTGAAAAGAACATTTATGATCCAAAATGAAATCAGTAGGTGCATTTTTAAATACATATAATCCAGAAACTCTTTGAGAGATTTATCATGCAAGATAATTAGGAAAGTCCTAAAACAAACCTTGCAGTCTTTTAAAAGGGAAGTTCCTGTTACCAGAAATGGAGCATCCAGGTTGACCAAATCTAAACCTAGAACCAAATCAAAATTCATATTGACAAATTTGGCCACAGCCACTGAATCTACAAAAGCCATTTTTTTAAAACTGGTTAGTGAAATATCTATGCACTATTCCTAAAAAGATACTCCTTACGGTCACAGGATGACATGGCTCCAATTTGCATGGGTTCTTCAATGTTGACCAGAGTCTATTAGATGGAGCAGAAGAGTCAGTAGCAGAAGGTAGAGAAACAGACTAAGGAGTATGAATAGGGGGATCTGTCTAACCTGACTGCAAATGACATAGCTTCCTCGAAGGACTCAGGTACAACACACAAGACAGTGAACCCTAAAACTTCAGACCCCAAGATCCCTGCCTGCTTGCTTCAGTGTATCCTGGGTGATATGGGTCAACCATGAAGATGGTCTCTCCCTGCAACAAATTGTGGACACGAAATAAGACAAATTACACAAAAAAATTGTTCAGTAGTTTGGGTCACAACAGAGATAGTGAACAAGAAACAAAATCACAGATATAAAGAATAGTCACGGAATGAGAGCCAAAATCAGAAAGCAGAAGTACAGAAATAGTGAAACAGTATCATGAACAATAGAGCTGGCAAAGGAGACTTTTACTGGCAATGAGTATAACACACACAGAATATTTCTGTCAATAGGCACTCTGCTCCAGGTGGAAGGGGCAGATCTCTCAGAGTATGTTTACAATTGCTGGTGCAGCACAAAGCTTGGAGGTAATTGGGCATGACAGATTCAGTCAGCAGCCCCGCCACTACAGCATTGTTAAGACTGCTGACAGAAGTGGACCAAATAGATATTCAAGCTGAAAAGTGTGAACTGAGGAAGATGCTGATACAGATGTAACAGCAATTGTATTAGATCATGAGCAGACCCGTTGGGTTGGATTTGGCATTCGGTCTTCTGACCCATATTTATTGTCGGATTGGCAGCTGAATAGCTAATCTGACAAATTGAGGCCCCTATTAATTAGTTATGGCTATGATTGATCAGCCTGAAAGAACAAACTGAGGAAGAAGCTGACACAGATGTAACAGCAGTTGATATGCGGACCTGTTGGGTCAGGTTTGGCATTCAGACTCGGCCGCCTGACCCAGACTAATTGCCATAAAATCTAATAGCCAAGCATACCCATGGATAGTTGCTTAGTTGCTAGGGGCATAAATTTGCCGGATTAGCTTTTTGGCCGCCAATCCAGTAAAATGTCTTGGTCAGGTGGCCAAACCTAAATGCCGAACATGAACCCGACCAAACGGGTCCATTTATCTCTAATTATTACCTAATATATTAAACATTTATCTTGATGAAAGGTTTACTTTTAATCTTCTGAGCTACTTTTCCTGTTAAACAACCAATTTGCATCTATTTAAAAAGTTATTCATACAAAACTTTGTTTTTCATACACAGACACAGCTCCAAGAATCTGTGGGAGTTTTTGGAGTTGAGCACTGTGATGCCATAATGAGTAACAGATTTCAGACTTTCATGCTAATTAAAATCTTATGAATGCAAATTACAAAACAAAAACAAAGCTGTTCTAGGTAGAACTAAGACATATTTGAAATTTATGAATGCAATTAGGATTTCAAATTGTAGCAGAACTGAATGTAGTCAATTTGTCCTCGCAAGGCAGTAGTACTTTGGAGTGAACAGCAGTTGCCTACCAAGCACAGATCCAGTGTAATGTGGCCACGGTAAGGCAACTTTATAGAAGAGTTATTAAAATGGCATTGGTCTGAAAAAAATGAAATTCCTGCCTCTTCTACTATATGAGGAAAACACTAGTATTTCTAAAATAACTGTGCAAGCAGTTTACAGTCATGGCCAAAAGTTTTGAGAAAGACACAAATATTATATTTTCACATGATCTTTTGCCCTCTGGTTTTTATGTGTGTTTGTCAGATGCTTTTATCACATACAGAAATACAAGTGCAATCATATTATGAGTAACAAAAGCTTTTGACAGTTAGAATGAGTTAATGCAGCAAGTCAATATTTGCAGTGTTGACCCTTCTTCTTCAGGACCTCTGCAATTCTCCCTGGCAGCTCTCAATCAACTTCCGGACCAAATCCTGACTGATAGCAGTCCATTCGTACACAATCAATGCTTGCATTTTGTCACAATTTGTTGGTTTTTGTTTGTCCACCCTTCTCTTGATGATTGACCACAAGTTCTCAATGGGATTAAGATCTGGGGAGTTACCAGGCCATGGACCCAAAATCTCTATGTTTTGTTCCCTGAGCCGTTTAGTTATCAACTAACCAGTCTCTTGATTTTAGGGTTAGCAATCAACATTTTTACCCTTTAGAATCGCGTACATCTTCCATGGCTTTGTTTCAAAACAAGGTCATGCGAGATCTATGTGACTTTCACGAGAAAACTGGTTCAATATATAAGAAAAATTTGTCCGTGGGGCAGTCCCGTGCCATGCCTTACAAATTTGATTATCAAGATGTCGGACAAAGGGGGCATGGTAGTGCTCATGGACAAAGATGTTTATTGTTTGCAAATTTCTACCATGCTCTCGGATTCTATGGTGTATAGGGAACTCACAAATAATCTCACTGTGGTATTTAAACAAAAAATATTTCATATCATAGATGAAGGTTTTTCATTGGGATTGATTACTTCTAAACAGAGGGATTATTTACAGGTACATAACACGGTTGTGCCTATTATACATGGTTTACCCAAAACACACAAAGGTATTTTTCCACCCCCCCATGAGACCTATCATCTCAGGTCTGGGTTCGGTGAGTGAGAGACTTTGCAAATGGCTTGATAGCCTGCTTCAACCACTTGTGGTCAGAGTATTTACAAGATACATCAGATTTTTTGTGAATACTTAACAAACATAACTGGGCAAGTGACCACACCTGGTTGGGCTGCGATGTCATCTCATTATATGCATCAATTTCTTACAATATTGCAATGAAGGCACTTCAGTTCCATTTAAACACCTATAGTCATTATACATCTGATTTAAAGGAATATATTTGCAGATTACATATCATCTTATGTCACATAATTACTTTATGTTTGCAAACAAATTTTATTTGCAAATCCAGGGTGTGCCAATGGGGGCAAAATATTCATCCTCATTGGCCAACCTGATCATGTCATGGTGGGAACTGCAATATATCTATACGGAAGAAAACCCATTTTTGTCCGTATGTGGAGTGGTATGTCAGGTACATCGATGATCTCCTCATTTGTGATGAGATGTGATATATCTGCCATACCCTCATTTATCGATTATATTAATCAAAATGACTACAACTTACGGTTCACACACTACTCCCATGCTACTGAGGTCACGTTTTTGCACCTCAGGTTGCGTGGTGAATTGGTTACTACCAATACATTTAGGAAATCCACGTCAGGCAATACAATCTTTCACCACAACAGTCAACATCCCAAACAAACTTACCCGGAGTGGTCATTAAATGGAGCCAAAAACATTGCTCTCAGGACCGCAGTCTTTTATTGCATAGGAAACTTTCCCTTCCATGTAATAACACTAACAAAGACATTCCAGTTCTTTCTCTGCAATATAGTTCTCAATTTCCTAAAATCAAACAGACAGTTTTAAAATATCTTCCCATTTTATCTGATGATGACAAATTGGAATATATTCTCAGTGAGGGATGTAGGGTTGTTGCCAGAAGTGGTTGCACCCTTGGCAACATGCTGTCCCCTACTATGATTAAAGAAGATAAAAGACAACGCAGTTGGTTACAGAATTTGGGGTTTTATAGATGTGGATCGAGACAATGTCGTTCATGCACTTTAATCACACCTATTAAAACCTTTAAAAACACGTCAGGTGACAAAGTTTTTAGTATTAGGCAACATCTCACTTGCAGCAGTGTTTATGTGATCCGATGTACCTTGTGTAACATGATGTATGTAGGCTGCACCACAAGAAAGTTTAAAACCAGGTTATTGGAGCACATCAATGGCGTTACTGGCAGTCAGAACAGGAACATGAGTGGAGCATTGGCCCAATTTCGTGATTCACACAATAGATTAATCAATACTTTTGCTTTTGTTATTGAAAAAATGTGTGTACCCAAAAGGGGAGGGGATTTGAGTAGACTCCTTTTAGACAGGGAGGCCTACTATCATGCTTTTGAATACCACGTTGCCTGCGGGCATGAATTTTAGAAATAAATTAATGTTACATTATCATTAACTTGATCCAGTCTTTCTGTCCATGTCTTTCATTCCTGTTCTCCCCCTTTACCATTTTTTGGGTACTTAATGTATGCCTTATAACTTGTAACGCTCACAGTATCATTTACGATTTTATTGCTCATTCATTGTTTTTATATGCTGATATGTTTAAGATCATGTTTTCATCATGACCGGTTTTCTCCGTATGGCATCACTCTGTACACAACAGGTTTGTTTATCCTTTTATATGGTCTTTACTTACCTTAACATGATGTCCGGGTTTTTACATTTATCTCCCGTTTATTTCCTGTTGTTTTTGTACGATCTGGTTGCCTCAGAGATGCCACGATCAGTTGACACGCTTAGATACACTTCTCTCCTCCTCCTCACGTGATTTGGTTGCTGGGGAGATGTTGTTGTCAGCTGATATGTCTAGTCACATACCCCTTCCTCTTCGGGGAATGGGTTGTGGCATCTGAACAATTGGTCACAGCTGATATAAATTGTTGCATTTTATCACTTTATGTTATCCATGACTAAGGACGCACTAAGCGTCGGAAACGCCGACCCCTGCCTCTAACACCCGCAATCGGCGATCGCGGGTGTTAACCCTTAACACGCCGTGGTCGCGCTGACCGCGGCATGTCAGGGGCATTTAGCTGGAATTGGACCCCCCCGCGGCGCTTACCGGGGGGGTCCGCTGCTCTGATTGCAGCCCTGGGACTGCCGGTGCCGGGGCTGCGCAATTCTTCTTCCGGGAGCCGGGTCCGTGCCTTCTGGCAGGACCCGGCTGTGACACACTGAGCATGCGCAGTGTGCTTACTATGGGCCATATGCTGCCAACGTCCACTGCAGTGGAGCCAATGGACTGCAACAGAACCCGGCGAGTGTCACTGTTTGCCGGCCGGTTCTGGCGGCCCGAGTCAGTCACGGATGCAGAACCCAAGTGTGCATGGTCACAATCGGTGGTCACACAGTGGGAAGCCTTGCTAGACTCAGGGAGTCTGGCACACCTGGTACGGGGAACTTGGTTGATCCTGGGACTATACAGTGGGCGGAGAGTGGGGTGTTGTGTATACATGGGGACACTCGCGAATATCCCATGCTGTCATCAACCTACAACCCTTGTGGTACTTATTGCCATGAAGTGGGGGTGGTGGGGACCCCTGTTTATGAGGTTATTATTGGCAGAGACGTGCCGGTTGTTTGGGACCTCTGGAGACGAAGACCCACTCAGGTGCTGTTGCAGATAATGGACATCAGGTATGTCCGGCCTTGGCCCCTGAACCCTTTGAGGCCGATGTACCCAACACCAGCAGTAGGGGTGACCCCATGTGATGAATTCTCCCCTAGAGGTCCTAGTTGGTGAGGGTCGAGGGCCACGAGGAGGGTGGCCGACATGCCGGACCTTGAGGTTCTGTGAAAATTTTGGGGGCTGCACAGCTACAGAACCCTACCTTATTTAAAGCACGGGAGAATGTTAAGGTGATAAAGGGGTACTCCAAACTACCAGAGGCTGACAAATATACCCCCGAATGGTGATTGTTGGGGAAACTGTTGTACAGGGTTGACCAGGATTGGGGTGAGGAGGTTGAGCAACTTGTATGTACCCCAATCTACCAGTAGGCTGGTGATAGATTTGGCACATACACATGTGCGGGGAGGGCAATTAGGTGCTGTGAGAAGACCCCCAGAGAGGATCCTGCAGAGATTTTTCTGGCCCGGGGTGTGGGGAGGAGGTAAGACGGTATTGTAGCTCTGCCCTGAGTGGCAACTTAAGCCCCGGTGTCCCACTTTAGGAGTCCTACTGGACGTTACCAATCGTAGAGGTAACGTTTGAATGGGTTGCAATGGATTGGTGGCCCCATAGTCAAGTCCACAAGGGGGACACCAGTACATCCTGGTTATCCGGACTATGCTACGCGGTACCCGGAGGCAATCCGTTAAGGAACACCTCCTCCAAAAACATTGCTAGGGAGTGTTCCAGGTATTCTCCCGTACAGGCCTCCCCAAGGGAAATCTGACTGTGACCAGGGCAGAACCCCATTATGTCTAGAGCATGAAGGAGATGTGTAAAATACTCCAGGTTTAAACAGCTCCGCACTCTGTGTATACCTCCAGACAGATGGCCTGGGTGACGAGAGGTTTAACAAGACCTTGAAGGGGATGCTAAAGAGGGTGGTCAGGCAAAGATGGGAAGGATGGGATTGTTTGTTGCCCCGATTTGATGTTTGCCATACGTGAAGTTCCCCCCGTCACGGTTTCTCACCCTTTGGAGCTGTTGTTATAGGCCAGTTCCCCAGTGGGCTTTTGGATGTAGCCAAGGAGGACCTGGGGAACAGGAGAGACCCCCCACCTAGTGTGATAGAACACGTATCCCTTATGCAGGACCGCATTAGCGGCGGTTAATGCCACCTTGTAAAGGAGCAATGACAAGGGCACAAGAGGGTATTAAAAAGGTCAGCCATACTCAAGGACCTTTAACCCAGGCGAGCAGGGATCAGTTCTGGTGGCCCACAGTTGAGAGCAACGGAGTACGGATCTCGGAAGCCCTCTCCAGGGCCAGATTCAGGAAGCGAAGGAAGTTTGTGGCTCCGAAACGTGATGTGTTCTCTAGTTACCGGGTCGTACTTCAGTCCATCAAGCATGACATCATAACCGAAACCCCACATCGGGGTACACCAAAAACCCTACCGGGTCCCTGAAGCGCGCGGCAGCCATTCCGAAAGACAGTCAGGCAGATGTTAGACCTGGGGGTTACGAGGAGTCTAAAAGTGGACTGGTCGGTCCTATTGGTTGATTCCCAAACCTGAGGTTCACTACGGTTCTGCAATGACTTTAGGAAGTTGAACGAGGTGTCCAAATTTGATTTCGTATTCTATGCCAGAGTGACGAGTTGATTAGAACGACTTGGACAGGCTAGGTTCTTCTCCACCCTTGGACCTGAGAAAGGGTATGCAGGACCCCTTACTGACAGGGCTTAGAGGAAGACCGTTTTGTTACTACTGATGGGCATTTCAGATGTGGTACTCCCTTTGGGCATACATGGGGCTCCCGCACATTCCAGAGGTTAATGGATCTCATGCTAAAACCTCACCGGAGATATGCCTCGGTCTACCGGATGACTCATAGTCCTATAGTAACGATGGGAGAGTATCTAGCCAAGGTACAAGCAGTGGTAGACTCCTGCGGCAGTAGGGTTGACAGCGAACCCCCAAAAATGTGCACTTGGTCTGGAAGAGGCCCGTTACCATGGGGTACCGTATTGGGGAGGGAGTCATCAAACCCCAGTAAAAGAAATAAAGTAGAGGGGATCCAGCAGTGGCCACGACGATAGAGCAAGAGCAAGTGGAGGGCTTTCCTAGGCATAGTGGGCTATTATCGCGATTTATCCCGATTTTGCGACCTAGCGGCACCCCTGACGGACCTTGACCAAGGATAGCAGGGCGGGTGATGGTAAAGTGGAGTGAAGAGGCTGAGGGGGCGTTTCAGCGACTTAAGACGGTTTTGTGCGAGGGACCGGTACTGATCAACCCTAACTTCACCAAGACCTTTATTGTGCAGACTGACGCTTCTGACGTGGGGCTTAGGGGTGTCCTGTCCCAAGTAGTGGAGGGTGAGGAACATTCCTGAGCCGCAAGCTCACACCTCCTGAAAAAGAACTATTAGCATAGTTGAGAGGGAGTGCTTGGCGATAAAATGGGCTCTGGAAATCCTGAGGTATTACTTGGCGAGGGCGACAGTTTACATGGTGACCGATCACTTCCCCTCACCTGGATGAGCAGGCCAAAGAGAGGAACGCCAGGGTCACAAGGTGGTTCACTAATGTTGCAGAATTTCAAATTCACGGTGGAACATCGAGCAGGAAAGCTGCATGGGAATGCCGATGCCTGTCTCGTACCCACGTCTGATGGCAAAAGTGTTCGCCCCCACAGGGTCAAAACAGAGGGGAGGGTATGTGAGACAACTGAAGGGTCGGGGTTAATGTGGATGGGCGGTATGTTTCCCCTAGGTTTTGCTTATTATGCAAGGCCTTGTGCTGAGGTTGTGTTGTCCAGCACCTTGGACACAGGTGGTGGGAACAGCCACAATCAGCCTAATAAAGCCGCAGCAGAGCTGGAAGGGTTGTCTCTCGGAAGGAGGCTGGAGAGCACGCAGCCTGACCTCTGTGCCTGGAGCAGCAAAAGTGTTTTTGTGTAGTGGTGAGTCAGAGAACCATGTGTTAGTTAGACCCTGACTACTACCTGAGTGAAACGGAGGCAGTGAGTTTACCCCACAGTTATAAAGGCGTGAGATTCTGGACTCGTGTCATGGGGTCACGACCGTGTCACAAGTTCGCTCGAAGCGGGGTGACCACCAGTGGGGATTCAGCAGAAAAACTAGCCACCACGCTCCCAAATGCATGACCTGATCCATCTTGTCACGGAAGTGGCTAACAACCAGAGGACTGCAACCCAGACCACAGATGGGGAGGAGAGACGTGGTCTCGACAAAGTTCACCGTTCTCTGCCATCTTTGGTTATGGACTCCAGCGGTGGGTTGACAGGCCGGTCCCACAAAGAGCTGAGAGCTTGTGGCCATGTAGAGAGGTAGAGGGCTACGGAGGACCTTCACTTACTCTCCCATCATGAAAGCAGTGCCAGTGAAAGGGACACCAAAACCATCTGGTAAGACTGCTACTGCGGAAAAGGGGAGACATGTAGGTTGGGAGGGGGTTCAGTGGGGGGTGTGGATACCCAGAAACCCATTGAGGCTCGGACAGAGGGTCATGGCCGTACCCGGTGCGGCCCGGTGCCATGAAAGCGGCCATATTGCTGCCAACTGTCCACTGCAGTGGAGCGCAAATGGACGTGCGACCAGGAACCAGGCGCAGTGATCACTAGTGTTGCTCAGAGCCGCGTTCTGGCTGGCCCGAGTCACAGTCCGAGATGCAAACCCCAAGGTGCATGGTCACAATCGGTGGTCACTACATAGATGGAAGCCTGCTAGACTCAGGGAGTCGGGCGTCACCCTGGGTTACCGGGGAAACTTTGGTTGTGATCCTGGAACCCGATACAGTGGTGAGGAGAGTGGCGTGTTGTGTAGACATGGGGACATCGCGAATATCCCACTGCTGTCATCAACCTACATACCCTTGTGGTACTATTGCCATGAAGTGGGGGTGGTTGGGGGAACCTTTTTATGAGGTTATTATTGGCAGAGTGACGTGCCGGTGTTTTTGGGACCTCTGGAGACGAAGACCCACCTCAGGTGTGTGCACGCATAATGGACACAGGTACCGTCCGGCCTTGGCCCCTGAACTTTGAGGCCGATGTACCCACACAGCAGTAGGGGGTGACCCCATTGATTAATTCTCTCCCTAGAGGCCTAGGTGGGGTGATGTGTCGAGAGGGCCAACGAGGAGGTGGACCGACATGCCGGACCTTGAGCGTTCTGTGTTAAAATTTTGGGGGCTAGCCCACAGCTACAGGACCCTACCTATTTAAAGCCGGGAGAATGTTAAGGTATAAATGGGGGTAGATCCAAATCAGGTGGCTGACAGATATACCCCGAATGGTGATTGTTGGGGAAACTGTTGTACAGGGTTGCAGGTACGGGGTGAAGTAGGTGTGAGCAAACTTGTAGTACCCCAATCCACACTTCGGCTTGTTGGGATAGATTGGGGCACAGTAAAACATGTGCCTGTGGAGGGCTACTTAGTGGCTGATGAGGGAAGACCCCAAAGAGGAGTCCTGCATGGATTTTTCTGGCCAGGGTGTGGGAGAGTAAGCCGGTATTGTAGCTCCTGCCCTGTAGTGCCAACTAAGTGCCCCGGTGTCCCACTTTAGGAGTTCCTCTGGACCGTTCCCAATCAGATAGCGGTACTGTGTTTCGAGATGGGTGCAATGCCGACATTTGGGGCCACCATAGCAAGACACAAGGAGTGGCCCAGACACCTGGTTATCCTGGATAGTTATGTACGCGGTACCCGGAGGAATCCCGTTAAGGAACACCTCCTCCAAAACATTGCTAGGAGCTGTTCAGTATTCTCCGTACTAGGCCTCTCCCAAGGAAATCGATGATGACACAGGGCACCACCCTCAGTCAGTGTCTGTAGAGTAAGCGGCGATGTGTGTAAAATTACGTCCAGGATTAAACCGCTCGCAACCTCTGTGTAAATCCATCATGACAGCATGGCGCTGTGTGCAGAAGAGGTTTGTAAACAAGACCCCTTGAAGGTGGTCTAAAGAGGGTGGTCAGGCAACAGAATGGACGGAAGTGAGATTAGATTGTCTGCCCCCCTCATTTTGATGTTTGCCATACGTGAATGTCCCCCAGTCTCCACGGGTTTCTCACGGGCGTTGAGGGTGTATTTACTAGGCCGTTCCCACCACGTGGGCCTTGGAGGAGCAAAGGAGGACTGGGAACAGGAGAGGACCCCCCACCGTAGTGTGATAGAACACGTCTCCTTATGCAGGACCGCAATAGCGGCGTAATGCCCCTTTTGTAAAGGAGCATCTCAATAGGTCAGCCAGACTAGGGACCTTTAACCAGGCGACAGAGTGCTAGTTCTGGTGCAACGTTGGAGCAAGTCTTGGGAAAATGGCAAGGACCATATGAGGTCAGGAGAAAGTGGGGAGGGTAAACTACAAGGTATCTCAGCGGGGAGGAGGAAACCCGAACAGAATACACGTGAACTCTAAAGCCATGGAGGGAAGAGAGTCCATGATGGCAGTGGGAGAGGAAAAAGACGTCTTCTCGAAGAGGTGACACCGGAGGTAGGGTAACCGATGCCAAGGTGCCTGGAAGTAGGATCTCGAGTACCTCTCCAGGGCCCAGATTCAGGAAGCGAAGGAGTTTGTGCTACGAAACGTTGAGGTGTTCTCTAGTTACCGGGTCGTACTTCAGTCAGCAAGCATGACATCATAAACCGTATCTCTTTTTTTTTTATTGATTTTCCTTTTCTTTTTTTTTTTTTTTTTTTTTTTACCTTACATTTTTGTCATTTGTATGGACTTTCCCACCCCTTTGTTTTTTTTTTCTTTTTCTTCGCAACATCGGGTACACCAAAACCCTACCGGGTCCCTGAAGCGCGCCGGCTAGCCATTCCGAAAGAAGTCAGGGCAGATGTTAGACTGGGGGTTATCGAGGAGTCTAAAAGTGGACTGGTCGAGTCCTATGTGTGTGATTCCCAAACCTGAGGTTCCCTACGAGTTCTGCAATGACTTTAGGAAGTTGAACAGGGTTGTCCAAATTTGTTTCGTTATTCTATGCCAGAGGTGAAGGATGATTAGAACGACTTGGACAGGCTAGGTTCTTCTCCACCCTTGACCTGATGAAAGGGTATTGGCAGGGGACCCCCTACTGACAGGGTAAAGAGAAGACCGTTTTGTTACTACTGATGGGCTATTTCAGTTATGTGGTACTCCCCTGTGGCTACATGGGGGCTCCCGCCACATTCCAGAGGTTAATGGATCTCATGCTAAAACCTCACGGAGATATGCCTCGGTCTACCGGCTGAATCATCGTCTATAGTAACGATTGGGAGAGTATCTAGCCAAGGTACACAAGCAGTGGTAGACTCCGCGGGGCAGAGGGTTGACAGCGAACCACCAAAAATGTGCACTTGGTCTGGAAGAGGACCGTTACCTGGGGCCGTATTGGGCGAGGGTGTCATCAAACCCCAAGTAAATAAAGTAGAGGCGATCCAGCAAGGGCCACGACCTGAGCAAGAAGCAAGTGGAGGTTTCCTAGGCATAGTGGGCTATTATCGCAGATTTATCCCGATTTTGCACCCATAGCGGCACCCTGACGACCTTGACCAAGGATAGCAGGGCGGTGATGGTAAATTAGTGGAGTGAAGAGGCATGAGGGGGCGTTTCAGCGACTTAAGACGGTTTTGTGCGAGGGACCGGTACTGATCAACCCCTAACTTCACCAAGACCTTTATTGTGCAGACTGACGCTTCTGAGTCGGGGCTTAGGGGCTGTCCTGTCCCAAGTAGTGGAGGGTGAGGAACATCCTGCAGCCGCAAGCTCACACCTCCTGAAAAGAACTATGCATAGTTGAGAGGGAGTGCTTATTGCGATAAAATGGGCTCGGAAATCCCTGAGGTATTACTTGGTCGGCGACAGTTTACATGGGTGACCGATCACTACTCCCTCACCTGGATGGTCAGGCCAAAGAGAGGAACGGCCAGGGTCACAAGGTGGTTACATGTTGAAGAATTTCAAATTCACGGTGGAACATCGAGCAGGAAAGCTGCATGGGAATGCCGATGCTCTGTCTCGTACCACTGTCTGATGGCCAAAAGTTTCGCCCCCACAGGGTCAAAACAGAGGGGGAGGTATGTGAGGACACTGAAGGGGTTTAAT
Source organism: Engystomops pustulosus (assembly GCA_019512145.1). Lineage (NCBI taxonomy): Eukaryota > Metazoa > Chordata > Amphibia > Anura > Leptodactylidae > Engystomops > Engystomops pustulosus. Next base: position 110,283,279 of record CM033644.1, on the reverse strand, counting down.
GTGGATGGGCGGTATGTTTCCCCTAGGTTTTGCTATTATGCAAGGCCTTAGTGGCTGAGGTTGGTTGTCCAGCACCTGGACACAGGTGGTGGGAACAGCCACAATCAGCCTAATAAAGCAGAGCTTGGAAGGGTTGTCTCTCTGGAAGGAGGCTGGAGAGCACGGGCAGCCTGGAACTCTGTGCTGGAGCAGCAAAAAGGTTTTTGTTAGTGGTGAGTCAGAAGAACCATTGTTAGTTAGCACCCTGACGGGTAGGATATTTATTTGTTTTTGAGTGCCTGAATGTGAAGGCTGTTTTATTTGTTCCTGCTGAAAATAAACACAGGCTAGACTGTTTTGGACTGTACTTTGGTGTTCACTGTCGTGAACTGCATCACAGGACCCCGCTACACGGTCTCTACTGGGCCAAAATCCTCCACACTAAACACACTAGTGCCACTAGAAATAAACTCTAATAGCCCTATGACCAAGTCCCCCTTCTAAAACTTCACCTGCCAAAATCATACACAAACATTTTAAAAAATGAAGCTTTATTGAAAAAATGATGAGGTTTTGGTAATTTCTTTGACTGTTTTATCCTTGTTGGGCAAAAAACCCACAATAAAAAATTAAGTTTTAAGCTTGCAACCAATCATGGGGCCCCCATCTCTTACACAAAAAAAACATTGCCCACTACTATAAATCCATCTGTCAGGGAACAGCACCCTTGAGGCAAGATGCTCACGAACAAACAGTCCGTTTTGAAGCATAACGCCGGGTTGCACTGCCTCTTAAACGTTCGGGTGCCATTGAATTGAGCTATGTAGAACCCACCCTTTCTTGCTAAGGAATCCCAAAAAGAAGCACTATCATATCCGTCTGCCACGGGGCAGCCAGTAATCATCCAAAGACACGCCAGAGGGAGTAGTCGCAGCACAGACTGGAAAGTCCAAAGCCTTCATCAGCGCTTCATCAGCAACAAACTTTGGGAGTCCTGGAAACTTCAGATTAAGGATCCAGGACATGCATCCTGGCAGCTCTAGTTCCTCCCATCACTTTGCAGGTCGCTCTCAAAATCAACCAAAATGGTGGAAACACTCAGCAGGAAATCATAATACAGTGAAAAGAGGTAACACAGACATCAGAAAATTGTCCAGATGCCGCCGCAGGTCAGACTACAGGTTTATTAAGAAGCGCTCTGCCTAGTAGTCTTCAGCTCCCTCCAGCATGCAGAACCACATTCATTTCAACGACCCAGTCAGGAGAAGATCATCAACAGGATTGTACATCATCACAAGAGCGATAAATGACAAAACACCCATAGCCAGAAACAGCAATGAGTTTAACCTCGCTCTCAGAAAAGGCCACTGGAGCATCGGCTTGTCAAGGTACCAATTAGGTGTTGGGACATATTACTATGCCAGCAAACAATTTTAGGTATGGATATTCGCCAACATGTACATACAGATGAAAAAATGCCATGTATATAGGATTCATGATTAAGAAAAGATGTGGAAGTCTCACCAGTTCACAATATGGGGAGATCGTTGGGAGCAAAAGGTACTAGCCTTGGTATATAGGCAATATGCAAAAACTGATAAAAAAACAACAAAGTGTCCTGCTACACAAAATTCTCCAGGCAATAAAATGTTTTGGTTATTTTTAAATGTTATCATAAAAATAAACAAATGAAAGGTCGTGGGGGCCCTAAGGAGTGAAGTAAAAGACAAAAAGTATAATTATATGAACACTAAGTTGTAAACTTATACACAAAACAATTGTCACCAATGAGATTGTATCTCTAAACATTAGTCAGTTCATTACATTCCTTATAAAAAAAAAGAACACATGCAAAGATAAAATGTCGAAGATTAGTATTAAAGCTGGAAGAAGAGGGATTATTTAAAATTCCCAAAAAATAGAATGTAAGTTCTTTAATGTCATAGAAAATATGTCCTACGATACCCCGTCATGAGCAAGCACTGTCGGTCCGTGTGCGCGGTTTTGCCTCAGTAAATACTTACCGCTCGCGTATCCCGGACAGGTTCCGAGGATTGTATACAGAATTGGGCTCTGTAATGTAAGTAACCCCCAATCGATGGGCTACACCATGTAAAAAGTGGGTACATAGATAAGAACAAGAACAACATGTGTAAAGTAGGAATGAACTGTAATTGAAAGCTTAGGAACAAGAAGGACAAACATCAACACAGGACAAAAATATCAAAAATCATTTAAAAAGAATGCACCTAGTGAATCCATACATACAAAATCCACTGGAGGCCCGACACCTTGATAAGTCGGGTTTAACCAGACTGGGCTCACAAAAAACCATCCCACTAAAAAGTGAGGTATTGAACCGGGCATGGTCTGTGGGAAAGGAGATAAGAGCAAAATAAGCTATCAGACAGTTCCAGGCCGAGGATGTGTGGAAATGCGGCCGAAAGTGCATGTAAATCCTCTGTGCTGAGTGGCTGAGGTACAATACGAACCCACTAGACACCGGTCGAACTACCATATTTAACGGGGATGTGAGGTGGAGATGTGGACCCAGGACAAGGTTCAGAGATTGTTCACACCTCACTGTGCAGATTCTTGGGTGTGATGAAAAGCAGAGTTCAGAGTATTTACAATACCAATTAAAAGTATATCGGATCCAAAATTAATAATCCGGGGAAGCGAAAGTGCGTCAGGCGATGTGGCGATGGTCTATCTCATTGTTATAACAATTTTGGGATCATGCAACACCTAGGTGTGGAATATGAACGTTTACAGACGAAGTTGATACACTGTGATTGTCTGATACTGGATAGTGTTATCCTGTACTGTAATAACTGTTGACCATCACCACACTTTTTGTCTGCGGATTTTAATGTGTGTTTTTAATATTTCTTTGTTATTGACCAGTTAATAAAGGTTGTACATTGATTACATGATTGAGTAGTACAAAGAATGATTATTTGGATCCTATATACTTTTATTGGTATTGTATTTTGATTAGCTAATAGGAGTTGTTTATTAAAGGAGGTATTCTCGTCTGGGGCATTCACAGTGTAAGTTTGTTAAAGTCTTGCCATATATAAACATTTTCTGACACAATTAGAGTCATTAAAAAAAAATTTCCTGAGTGAGATCAATTTCAGAAACTCAGTCATCTGGTCCCTTAGAAACAAGACTGTGTCCTTGGTACGGCACACCTCTGCTGGAGTGGTGAGATGCAGCAAAGCACCCCCCCACAAGGTTTTGATAATGACAAACTGTGAAGGGAGTTTAAGGAATGGCCACTAGAGCAACCGAGTCGGAGTCACTGTCTAGGTACGTGACCGGCCCTTGAAAACAAGTGATCCGACCTTGTAGGCAAGGCCATAGGTCGAAAGGTTTCCAGTTGGGAGTGAGTTAAAGGGCTCTGACATGTACAAAGCGCAGTCTGGGGGACAATGAGTGTCCCAATTACTTTTGCCATGCCACAAGGTGTGACGTGTGGTAAGGTAACCGACGGCTCAACAGTTTCTTATGGGACTATTCGTCGTTTGCATAAGGGACTATTACATGTGTCAATCATGTATTTCAAACAATAAGGATCCAACGGGTAGGATATTATTTTGTTTTTGATGCCTGAATGTGAAGGCTGTTTTATTTTGTTCCTGCTGAAATAAACACAGGCTAGACCTGTTTTGGACTGTACTTTGGTGTCACTGTCGTGAACTGCATCACAGGACCCCGCTACCACGGTCTCTACTGGGCCAAATCCTCCACACTACACACACTAGTGCCACTAGAAATAACTTCTAATAGCCCTATTGACCAAGTCCCCCTTCTAAACTTCACCTGCCAAAATCATACACAAACATTTTAAAAAATGAAGCTTTATTGAAAAATGATGAGGTTTTGGTTAATTTCTTTGACTCGTTTTATCCTTGTTGGGCAAAAACCCACAAATAAAAAATTAAGTTTTAAGCTTGCAACCAATCATGGGGCCCCATCTCTTACAAAAAAAACGTCCACTTATAAAATCCATCTGTCAGGGAACAGCACCCTCTGAGGCAAGATGCTCACGAACAAACAGTCCGTTTTGAAGCATAACGCCGGCTTGCACTGCCTTCTAAACGTTCGGGTCCATCTGAATTGAGCTATGTAGAACCCACCCCTTTCTGCTAAGAATCCCAAAAGCACACTTCATATACCGTCTTGCACGGGGAGCCAGTGATCATCCAAACCACGCCGAGGGAGTAGTCGCAGCACATGACTGGAAAGTCCAAAGCCTTCATCAGCGCTTCATCAGCACAAACTTTGGAGAGTCCTGGAAACCTTCAGATTAAGGATCCAGACTTATGCATCACTGCAGCTCTCAGTTCCTCCCGTATCACTTTGCAGGTCGCTCTCAAAATCAACAAAATGGTGGAAACACTCAGCAGGAACTCATAATACAGTGAAAAGAGGTAACAGACATCAGAAAATTTGTCCAGATGCCGCCGCAGGTCAGCATACAGGTTTATTAAGAAGCTGCTCTGCCTAGTAGTCTTCAGCTCCTCCTCCAGCATTGCAGAACACATTCATTCAACGACCCAGTTCAGGAGCAGATCATCAACAGGATTGTACATCATCACAAGAGCCTATAAATGCCAAAACCCATAGCCAGAAACAGCAATTGAGTTTAACCTCGCTCTCAGAAAAGGCAAATGGAGCTCGGCTTGTCAGGTGACCAAATTAGGTGTTGGGCAATTATTACTTGCCAGCTAACCATATTTTATGTATGGATATTCTGCCATACATGTACATACAGATGAAAAATGCCATGTATATATGGATTCATGATTAAGAAAAGGATGTGGAAGTGCTCACCAGTTCAAATATGGGGAGATAGTTGGGTGCAAAAGACTAGCCTTGGTATCATAGGCAATATGCAAAAACTGAATAAAAACAACAAATGTCCTGCTACACCAAAATTCTCCAGGCAATAAAATGTTTTTGGTTATTTATTAAATGTTATATAAAACATAAAAAATGAAAGTTCGTGGGGCCCTCAGGATGTGAAGCTAAAAGACAAAAAAGTATAATATATATGAACAATAAGTTGTAAACTTATTTACACAATAAATTGTCACCAATGAGATTGTATCTCTAAACCTTAGTTCAGTTCATACATTCACTTTAATAAAAAAAAAGAAAAAAGAAAAGATAAAATGTCGCAGATTAGTATTAAAGCTGGAAGAACGAGAGACTTATTTAAAATTCCAAAAAATAGATGTAATCTTCTCTTAATCATAAAAATATGTCATACGATACCCAGTCTTTGAAGCAAGCACTGTCGCACTCCGATGTGGCGTGTTTGCCTCAGTAAATACTTTACCGCTCGCGTCTCAGGACAAGGTTCAGAGATTGTATACAGAATTGGGATCTGTACTGTAAGATAACACCCAATCGATGGGCTACACACATGTAAAAGTGGGCTACATTAGATAAGAACAGAACAACATGTGTAAAGTAGCGAATGAACTGTATTGAAAAGCTTGGACAAAGGACAAACATCAACAAGACAAAAATATCATAAAATCATTTAAAAAGGAATGCACCCTAGTGCATCCATACATACAAAATCCACTGGAGCCCGACACCTGATAATGTCGGGTTTAACCAGACCTGGGCCTCACAAAAACCATCCCACTAAAAAGTGAGTGTATGAACCGGGCATGTGTCTGTGGGAAAGGAGATAAGAGCAAAACAGCTATCAGACAGTCCAGCCCGAGGATGTGTGGAAATGCGGCACGAAAGTGCATGTAAATCCTCTGTGCTGGAGTGGCTGAGGTACAATAGCGAACCCACTAGACACCGGTCTGAACTACAATATTTACCAGGGGATGTGAGGTGGAGATGTGGACCCAGGACAAGGTTCAGAGATTGTTCACACCTGCACTGTGCAGATTCCTTGGTGTGCTGAAACAGAGTTCAGAGATTTACAATACCAATAAAAGTATATAGGATCCAAAATTAATCATCCTGGAGGAAGCGAAACGTGCGTCAGGGCGCTGTGGCGATGTTCTTATCTCATTGTTCTAACAATTTTGGTATCATGCAACACCTAGGTGGGTAATATAACTGTTTACAGACGAAATTGGATACACTGTGATTTGTCTGATACTTGGATAGTGTTTATCATGTACTGTAATACTGTTGACCATCACCACACTTTTTGTCTTGCGGATTTTAATGTGTGTTTTTAATATTTTCTTTTTTATGACCAGTTAATAAAGGTTGTAAATTGATTACATTGAATTGAGTAGTACAAAGAATGATTTATTTTGGATCCTATATACTTTTATTGGTATTGTATTTTGATTAGTAATAGGAGTTGTTTATTAAAGGGGTATTCTCGTCTGGGCATTCACATTCAGTTTGATAAATCTGCCACATATAAACATTTCTTCAATTAGATGTTATTAAAAAAAAATTTCCTGGGTGAAGATAATTTCTCATAAATGTAGTCATATGGTCCCTTAGAAACAAGACTGTGTCCTTGGATACGGCCACCTCTGCTGGAGGTATTGCACAAAGAAACAAAAAGTTTTTGTATATGAAATGTCCGGGAGTTACTGCATGTCCTAGAGCCGTCCTGTAGTAATGAACGCTGAAACCAGGAGGCCAGGCAGGGCTCTATAGCGCATGTCTGGCCACTACTGCCAGAGTGTGACGTGGTCGTAACCGAGGAAGCTATCTCGTTTCTAAGGGACAACATTGCTATGTTTACAGGAAATTATCTTCACACAGGAACATTTTTTTTTAATAACATCCAATTGAAGAAATGTTTATATATGGAAGATTAGTGAAACTGAATGTGAATGCCCAGATGAGAATACCCCTTTAAATATTGGGTTTTCTCTTTTTTGGTACTGTGCACTGCACTGTGCAGATTCCTTGGTGTGCTGAAACAGTTTACAAATTGTCAACCTGCACTGTGCAGATTCCTTGGTGTGTGAACAGTTTACAAATTGTTCACACCTGCACTGTGCAGATTCCTCTGGTGTGCTGAAAATAGAGTTCAGAAGATTGTTTCACACCTTCACTGTGCAGTTCCTTGGTGTGCTGAAATAGAGTCAGAGATTGTTCACACTTCACTGTGCAGATTCCTTGGGGTGCGAAACGTCAATTGTTCACACCTGCACTGTGCAGATTCCTTGGAATGGTGTGCTGAAACAGTTTACAAATTGTTACACCTGCACTGTGCAGATTCTTGGTGTGCTGGAAAAGAGTTCGAAGATTGTTTCACCCCTTCACGTGTGGCAGATCCTTGGTGTGCTGAAATAGAGTTCAGAGATTGTTCACACCTTCACTGTGCAGATTCCTTGGTGTGCTGAAACAGTTTACAAATTGTTCACACCTGCACTGTGCAGATTCCTTGGTGTGCTGAAACAGTTTACAAATTGTTCACACCTGCACTGTGCAGATTCCTTGGTGTGCTGAAACAGAGTTCAGAGATTGTTCACACCTTCACTGTGCAGATTCCTTGGTGTACTGAAACAGAGTTTACAGATTGTTTCAGCACACCAAGGAATCTGCACAGTGCAGGCGTGAGCAATCTGTAAACTCTGTTTCAGCACACCAAGGAATCTGCACAGTGCAGGTGTGAACAGAGTTTACAGATTGCTCACGCCTGCACTGTGCAGATTCCTTGGTGTGCTGAAACTGAATTTACAGATTGTTCACACCTGCACTGTGTAGATTCCTTGGTGTGCTGAAACCTGTAGTTTGATTCAGTTTTCATTTGCAGGGAATTTCTTTAGCTTGTTGTTGTTTCCCTTTCTCTTTCCATATGGGACAAAATTTGGAGAAAATATTAAAAGCACTGGACATATAACTGAACGCGTTTCGAACACATTGAAACTCTGGAACGGAGTTGCCTGGTTTCTATGGTATCAATACATATGGGCATCATATTCTTATGTTCTTATATATATGGTAAAATGATCACGCACAGAAATCTATATATATATATGTATACAGAGATCCATATCTGATCGTAGAATTCCATACAGAGATGTATCACACAAAAATAGAACATTTTACATGAAACCAAAAATTTCTAGGTCCATATTCAGACCTTTTGGAACTAACGTTTCAAAATCATAGATAGCTCTTGATTCTTCTCTCGACGTTTTTGAGATAAAATGTCCCCCCCTCCAATCTTTTTTTCCTTTTTCATTGCTGTAAATTTTAGTTTACTAGGATCTTTATTATGAAAATTTTTAAAATGAGCAGATAAGCAATGCTTTTCGAAACCATTTTCTATGTTTCTTATATGTTCTATTAACCTGGTTTTTAATGATCTACAAGTCCGTGCTATATATTGTTTTTTACATGGACATTCAATAACATATATTACTCCAACGGAGTCACATGTCAGTGTCTCATTAATCTCATGCATGTAAGAATTTATTCTGGATTGATTCTGGATGTGCTGATAGTACATTGTAATGAAGGGGTTAAAACGAGACAGCCTTGGGTCTTCGGTCTTACGTTATACGTTCTACTATATAACGTAATGGGTGCCCTTTACAAATATTGCCTCTGACATAAAACTGGTTGTAGGCCAAAAAATCATAACTTAAACCAGGCAAGAGAACAAAATAAGAACTCTGCGTGACAATGTACTAGTAGACGTTCATATTGCCGGAATATCCCTTTAGGTACTCGACATTCTAAACTCTTAAAATCATTTTACAATGCAATCACTGACTGCCTAAACTTCTATAAAATATGCCCATTCTGGAACTGGGAAGAGGAAATTGGTTGTCCCAAATCCCAAGAAGAATGGACTACTTTCTTTGCACTTGCTCATACCTCCCTAAAAGGTTTTTCACAAACTGAATTTACATGCAAGCTGTTTTTGCAATGGTATTGCACCCCTCACCATATCTACAAAGACACAATAGGTAAATGGTAAAGAGGAAGAGAGGCACTTTAATACACATCTTCTGTAGCTGTCCACTGTTGAAACATTACTGGTCCAATATTTTCAACCTACCGTATTTTCCGGACTATAAGGCGCACTTAAAAGCCTTGGATTTCTGGAATCCAAAGTGCCTTAAGTCCGGTGCGCCCTATATGAGGCAGCGGTACTCTTACATAGGTCCCCGCTACCGGAGACAGCAGATCTCCAGCGGGAACTGCAGACCACGCGGCACGAACAACTTCTGCCGCGTGGTCTGCAGTTCCCGCTGGAGATCTGCTGTCTCCGGTAGCGGGGACCTATGTAAGTATTCCATTCTCCACCTCCCCCTCACCTTCCCCGCTCACCTTCCCCGCGTTCCGCGTCTCTTCTCGGCGGGTCTCCGCTCCGCCCCCGGACCTCCGCCACGCCCCCGACCCTGCGCCTTATAGTCCGATGCGCCTTATATATGGAATTATTACATATATAAGGCGCATCGGACTGTTGCGCCTTATATTCCGGTGCGCCTAATGGCCCGGAAAATACGGTAATCTCAGAAATTACTCACATTACTATAAATAAATCCGCCAAAAAAGCTTTGCTATTGTTGGATCTTTCTTCAATCCCATGTGGAAGGAAGATATTAATATTTCAACTGTTGACAATAGATAAACCTCTCCTAGCTAGATCTTGGAAATCACCTATAACCCCAACCCTGACCTCTCTGACCAAGCTTTGTGAAGTATATTTGTGTACAACACTAGCTACTGATGAAAACAGAATATAATACTATACATTTCCTTTTTTGTATATCTGCCTCACAATTATTGTAAAAAACAAATAAAAAGTATGTTTTTTTAAAAAAAAAAAGGTGCATAGGCAAATTGGTGTCCCAACATGGCATGTTTCACCTGTAAAAACAGGTTAATCATATGACCTATAACAATAAACAGACAAATAGAGAGATAACAGCAATATGGCAAAGAATTAATATGTTATAAGGGTACTCTAACCCAAAAGCTTCCGCTACTTGAAGGATCCTTGTAACAATATAAATTCATTCAACATGCCTGAAAATATAAACCAGGGGTTCTCAGCATCTGAATGAAATACAACAAAATTCCCTAAAGATAAATGGCTGCAATACTTACCTGATAGATGCTTACATGCAGGTTTGGTGTGGTGATGAGAAACAAGTTTTTTTTCAGCAAAGGTCAGAGGGAACACAGAGGTAGAGTCAGTGGACTGTCAAAGTACATGCCTGGGTGGCATTCAAATGGACAGAAATAGAGCACGTCACAAGTTCCTAAGCAAGGCCCACAGGTGACGGCATAACCTGTAAGCCTTAAGGCGCACCCAACAGTCGGACTGAAACTCCAGGAATTTGGAAAAATGGCACCGGAACGGACGAGCGCAGAAGCACATTCTCGATCAAGCTGTACTCTGGGTGCCAGAGAAGGACCGGCGGGATTTGTGGCACTTGCAGATAATGGTGGATGAGGTAAACTCCAATGGGAGGAAACCCAGGCGTTTATTGAGGTAAGAAATAAGGGAAAGGAGAGGTGACAGGAAACAACAAAATAAAGTTACATTGTGTATGCCCAAGTGAATGAAAGAGGATAATTCTTTCAAAAGTATTAACAAAAACATAATATCATAGAGGATTTACTATATCTGTTGGTAAAACTTTTGTCCGCTAATCTAGGAAACACTAATATTAATTAGATGGCATATACCCATATTTGCATACAGTCAAATGGCCAAAAGTAAAAATGATGGCATATAGAATTTGATTACATTACATATAGAGTCAGGGGGCCCAAAGACATTTGTTATTGTATAAAAACTGTCTAATTGTAATTGAGTAAATATTATAAATTAGGCCCAAGTTATACAAATGTATGTGGGGCGGTGATTTAGCATCACAATTGGAGACAGATCACAGCCTTCATAGATATTACAGCCGTTCGTGGTCAATTTTACAAACCAACTCTCACCGCCCAATTGACCACAAATGTTGACCTCGTGTACTCGTGTAGAGTATATAAAAATTTGCTGAAAAACCTCACCTCGGCTTATACATAAAAAAGAGTCATAAAAAAAAGTAAACTTATATACTCACCCTCCGGTGAAGAAGAAAGAAGAGGAGCCGAGGGGAGACAGAGGAGGAGCCGCACCGCCATTGGGGCCATCGGAGGGTGACCATATAAGTTTATTTTTCTTAAGTGCTGAGTGGGCTTGCTGTATACTACTGGGGCAGGCTGGCTGGCTGTATACTACAAGGGGCAGGCTGGCTGTATACTACAGGGGGCAGGCTGGCTGTATACTACAGGGGGAAGTTGTATACTACTGTGGGCTTGTCATAAGAATCAATATTAACACTAAAGCTTCATTACAGACACATTTGATAACTGTTTCAGCTGATCATTGTAGCCTAGGACTAAAGTACAATAAATTGCCAATAGTATTTGTAACTAGGGGTCGTATGTAAGTTGAGTGTTCTTAAGTAGGGGACCGCCTGTATCAATAAATTTACATACATACTAATGGATGAAAACAAAAGCAACACATTTAATATCTGTTCACTGCACTTTATAGACAACTCATACATTGTCAATAAGAATGGTAAATTTTTGAGACCACAGGCCATCCCATCAATTTTTTCATCTGTTGAAGAAGAAGTTATAACCCCTTCACGTCGCAGCGTTTTTTTGTTAATTTCTCCCTCTCTACCTTCAAAACTCTAACTTTTAATTTTTCCATGTACAGAGCTGTGTGAGGGCTTATTTTCTGCGTAACAAATTTTAAGCAGCTGGAAAGAAATTCCAAATGTGGTGAATTTGGTGAAAAAACGCACTTTCTTGTGGCCTCAGTTTTTACAACTTTCACTGTGAGCTCCAACTGTCTCTGGCATTATGTGAAGCAGCAATACCTAACATGTTTGTGAATTTTACAGTTTATTTAATTTAAGTTTTTCATATAGTTTTTAATACTTTATTATTTTTTTAAATTTTTTAATTTTTTACCATTTTTACATTTCTTAGACCCTGTAGGGTACTTTAACCCTAGATGGTCTTATCGTTCCTACCATATACTGCAATACCACTGTTGTAGTATGCCCTGCCTCTCTCACCTGGAGCACATCTCATAACCTGATTAAAAACCTATGTATTCTGTACTCCATTGCTCATTTAAAGTTTGTCTTGCTAACTTTTTCTTGTCTGTACTTGCTTGCTATTCATTTATACATCTTGTTTTGATATTTGACTATACTCAGTGACTATTCTACTTTGTATCCGATTATGTACTTTATACGCCCTGTCAGTTGTGACCCATATTTTCAACTTCTCCTTTTGTGTTTTTTGTTTGTCTGTCTTGTTGCATGTCCTCATTTTGGTGCAGGAAGGGACTGTCATTGTGGTTATCACTTAGGATACTCAGAGGCAAGCAGGCAGGGCTGTTCACGGGCTAAGGGGTTAGTCACTATAATGCTTTGTGCTTTAGGATTAGAGGACATGAAATTATTATTATTTATAGAGTACCATTAAATACAGGGTGCTGCAGATTCAATCAAGGCTCCACATAAATTCCATTAACAGAAAAACCAATGCAAGTACAAAATACACAACATTACAGTGATTTTAAACAAGTGGAGGAATGACCCTTCCCGTGAGGGCTCACAAACTAGGTGAGGGAGCATAGTCGTCGGGTGATTATAGGCAAAACCTAAAAGATGGGATTTCAGGTTTTGTTTTTAAGGTTTGGAAGGTGTAGGATAGTATGACATGTTTTGGTAAGAGTTTCAGAGTATGGAGGTTGCATGGGAGAAGTTGGATGGGACATTGGGTCCACAACCCATTGCATGATATAGATGAGCAACCACTTTGCACTTAGTTGTGAGATAAGAGTAGGGTCATAGGTGAAATGTGTCTCAGACAAGTCCATTATAATAGCAAACTTGTAAAAGTTCAGAAACAACCCTATCTAACATGGAACAAGAGAGAAATGGATGAATATATGACAATAGCATTATGACATGTGTAATGACAGTATGTCAATAGCAATGTCTGTTTTAACTAAGCTGCTGCCATTATTTTCAGACTCTGCTTGCCCTCCACACCTACCAAAAGAATTCTGGAAGAATCCTTGATATCAGTAAGCATATTTTTAGAGTGTACAGTATATAATAGTTTAAGCATACATCAAACAACCATTTTGCTCTGCAGAAATAATAGATAAATATGTTATATGAAAAGTATTTGACATAGGAACAAGATCCATAAATAACCCCTTATGACTGATGTCTTATGAACAACATGACTCACATACATGAATGCTTTCATAAGACTCCTACTCCTGAGTCATTCTTTTTTTAAAGATACATTTTCAGCTGCCTGCACTATAAATATGTGGTTTTTAGCTATGTGCATGAGAACAAATATGAAATTATGACTAGATAGCATTAGTTAACAAAAATCTTCCTTGTTTGGTTAGATGATTAATTCTTTTTTTTATCCTACCCAATGCTGAAGAATGAGACAGATAACGAAATGTGAAAATGATGTAAAGATACAAGGATAGATAGAAAATAGACAGATAGAAATAGTAGGGATTTAAGCATGCTAGTCTTATATGACCCATACATTATAGGATAGAATTAGCTGAAATATTATAATACACTGCTAACATTTTTTAACCTTTACTCCATTATACAGGGGGGATTTATGAAGACTGTGTATGCTGTGCCCACCACCACCATTTAATACTGTAGAGGTTCTGTCTGGCTTTTGCTCCTGAATGAATTCCATGCCCAGGTCCAACAGGGTTTCTCTTTTCTTTTCTCTCTTCCTACCGTCCTTTAGTTATAACTTCCCTTTTTTTACCTCCCGACATTACCCCTACATCTGGGCCCACATTTAACAACAAATGGCATGGATGTGGTTACGTCTGAATTGTGTCTGGGTCTGGCTTTGCCTGGGAATTGCAAAACTTTTTCATGACTTGAACGTCAGAACATTGGACATACCATAACACTGAATGTACAAGCTCTGGGATAATCTCCCCCTTGTATTTTTCGTTAACAGCAACATTTTCACATTTTTGTGCAGACCACTTCAATACCTGCATTGCACTGGTTCTGTTTTCTTCGGGGTGCTAGAACCTAGTAACTAGGATCATGGACAAAGTGAATCATGGACATTCCTTGACTGGCAGATTATAATCAGGAGGACTTTCTTTCTTTTTCACCTGGAGTTTATCTGTCATTAGTTGCCCGGGAATACACCAGCAGCTGATTAATAGGTAACTGTAATTCCCTTTGAGATCATGAGATAACACTAAATGCATAAATTTTCCTTTGGACATTGACTTCAGGTGCCATACCCCCAAACACCTTGTTTCAACTTAAACACTATGCACAGCTTTAGGGCAACTGGAATCAGATTCCCCACTTTCCTCATTTTTTTTTCTGGGGTCTAACCTGAGAGCTACTTACTGGGTAATTCACCTCTCAGTTTATATTATTTCACCCAAATATGATAAACAACTCTAACAGACTCCCAATGTAATATTCTAAGTAAGATAATCCTTTTGAACTAAAAGCCTCTTATGGCACCTTCCGGCATCATAATTTACATGATTGTTTGTCTGGTTATAACAGCTCTTGATAGGTACAATCATGAAGTCAATTAAAAGCTAGGCCTTACAAGAGATTTTCAAAACGTTCAAACTCTGCCATCAGACTTGGGTTAAAATTACTTGTTTTGTTTCTTATTACTATGCCTTATTAGGTTTGAGGCCTTTGCAAGTTTTTATTGAACTTATTGAACTCTGTATACCGTGACAAAATCACTATTTAAAAATGCAAAGCTGAAACCGTACAGGTAACAGTCGAGAGTATATTTTAATACTTGTTCACGTTATATGTCTATTTTCTATCTACAAAGGCAGCGCCGGTGGTTTCTATTGGATACACATTTAGTGGAGTCTTATTTTTAACAGAAGTACAATAGCACAGGAGCAGAAAAGCCGAGCCAGATTCCCTTTTTACTGTAGTTAAAATTTCACACAAATAAAATAATGACGTAAATTCTTGATTTTGGGAATTACAAAAGAAACTGGACTATTTCAGAACTATAGAATTATTGAGTTTTAAACACTTTTTTTCTCTATTATAGAAAGGATAAGGAGAACATTTGCCAATTCCTTTCCTGATGGATACTTATTTCATAGAAGAAATGTGTAATCAGCTTTATGAATTTAAGATAATCTGACATTACCCCCTCGAGTGACTCACTAAAAGAATGTTGGTTCTCTTTGCCAAACTCACAGTTATTTAATACAGTATCTGGAAAAAAAAAAAAATAAGGGGACTCTTTGTATGACGACCTTGTAGTGAAATGTCAAGTCCATCGTGTAGATAATTGATTTAATATGTGTTATTCGACAAAGTCCACTGTAATGTCACTCTCATAAGGGAGTGCAAAACACGCTGTACGCATCACACTGAGCCAAATATGTAGTTCAAGGGCTCTGAACCTTTAGTTTTAGAAAACTTAATAAGCAACAAGTTCACCATAGATTCATTACATTGTGACACAGCCCAGACGGTTTTGTGAGCTAAAGGCAAGTCCCACAGGCATGTATCTTTCTCATCCCCTTCCTTCGCAGAGCGAGGATTACACTATTCAAAGGGAGGGGGATGAGGGAGAGCCACGGACATGGCTGTCACACAGTGAATGTATGAATTAATCTGCCTTTAGACTTCCTCACCTTCTGCAGAGTGCCAGGTAGGCTTACAAAGTTCCATTTTATGTGGATTGAAAGTATGTATTTCTTAGTAAAATCAATGTGGGCAAGAGTTAGTATAGTGCTATGTATGGGAAGCGAGTCATAGTTATCAGTGAAAATCGGCTTACAGGTTCTCATTAAAAGCACAGAGACCTTGACAGTCTATTGACTGTTCTAGTCTTGACAGTCCGTGGTGCAGACAGCATCTAAAGTGCACTATTCCATGTGCTACCTTCTTATATACCTTTGTGTATAGGTATGCTAAATCAGTCTTTTAGGTTTGACTGGGAGGTCGACTAAACTACAATGTTTAAAATAAAACAGCCACAACAACCAAATAACCTTTTTTGACTGGTATCAACCATTCATGCTGCTATAAATAATTAAAATGTCGGACAAAGGGGGCACGGTGGTTCTCATGGACAAGGACACCTACTGCACTCAAATATTGACCATGTTGTCAGACGATGTTGTGTATAGGAAATTATCGCAAAATCCTACTTCAATATTTAAAAAGAAAATTTTCCAGTTAATAGAGGATGGGTTGTCCTTAGGTCTAATTACATCTAAACAAAAGGATTATTTGTGTGTTCAGGACCCCATTATTCCGGTTATACACGGCTTACCCAAAGTCCACAAGGGTATATTACCACCTCCCATGCGACCGATTATCTCTGGTCTTGGATCACTTAGTGAGAAATTATGCGAGTGGTTGGATAGTCTACTCCAGCCACTAGTAGTGAGGGTCCCGGGTTATCTACAGGATTCCTCAGATATACTGAGGAACCTAAGCCAACACACGTGGACTGACGACCATCATTGGGTAGGATGCGATGTTATTTCCTTATACACGTCCATTCCCTACAATGTTGCAATGAGAGCTCTGGAATTTCATTTAAATTCTTACAGTAATTACACACAGGATCTCAAACAATACATTATGGAAGTCACTCATCATCTGATGACACATAACTATTTTATGTTCAACAACTTCTTTTTTTTTACAGACTCAGGGAGTCCCCATGGGGGCGAAATATTCGCCCTCACTAGCTAATTTGGTCATGTCGTGGTGGGAAATACAGTACATCTATACGGAAGAAAATCCCTTTTCGTCGAACATTGAGTGGTATGGCAGATACATCGATGATCTCCTCCTAATTTGGAGGGGTGATGTATCTGCCATACCCTCATTTGTAACTTACATCAATCATAATGACTACAATCTTCAATTCACACATTATTCTCACAAAATGGATGTAACATTCTTGGACTTAAATTTACATGGACAAACAGGCAAACATATAATTTCCACCACATATAGAAAACCTACAGCAGGGAACACGATTTTACATTTCAACAGTCAGCACCCCAAGCACACTGTTAAGTCAATTCCTGTGGGGGAAATGACCCGTAGCAGAAGAAACTGCAGTCTTGACACGGACTTCCAGAGGGAAGCCAAAGACATATCCCACAGATTATCAGAGAGAGGTTATCCACAATGGACACTCAACAGGGCGTATAACATAACTAACAAAAAAGATCGTAGCTCATTACTACACAAAAAAACAAAGCCCAACTGTGGAGAGAGCCAGAACACAGTTCCGGTACTCTCTCTACAGTATAGTTCTCAATTCCACAAAATCAAACAAATTATTGTGAAATACCTCCCTATACTCTTGGAGGATGACAAACTTGAAAATATTTTGACCAATGGGTACAAGGTGGTGGCCAGAAGAGGACGCACACTTGGCAACATTTTGTCTCCCTCATATGTAAAGGATAGTCCATCACGCCAGGGGTGGTTACATAATTGTGGTTTTTTCAGATGCGGGTCAAGACAATGCCGTACTTGCAATTTTGTTGTCCCAACCAAAACATTCTCTAACACTTCAGGGAACAAGACATTTAAAATCAAACAACATCTTACATGCAACAGTTTCCATGTTGTTTATGGAATCAGATGCAAGGCATGCAACATTATGTATATTGGTTGCACAACACGCAAATTTAAAACCCGGATATTGGAACACATAAATGATGTCAATGGTAATGAATCTAGAAATATAAGTGGTGCATCTGCCCACTTTCGGAATTCACATGACAGAACAACCAATAATTTTTTGGCTTTCATCATTGAAAAGGTTCATACAACCAGAAGGGGCGGGGACATTAAAAGGCTGTTGTTGGATAGGGAAGCCTTTTGGATCCTACAATTAGATACCATGGCTCCCAAAGGCATGAACATAAGGAATGAATTAATATTACACTACCACTAGCACAGTTACATTATTATTGTCATAGCCTATACTAGCGTTTTCGTGTATTCCCCTGCACGTCTCTATATTCAATGCCTTGCATTTTGTTACAAACTTCCATTCATTTCACTGTTCCTTACCATGGACATTTTAGTCATACCTGAGCGTCTCCTCCATTCAATAACAATAACTATATCAATATGACCATTGTTTAAACATCTACTTGGTTTCTGTTCGTTTGTGGTCATTATACTCAATGTCAATACCATTGTTTTTAACATGTATGTATTATGATTTTAAATTACTGTGCACAAGTTAAATTTGTTCAGCAAGGACACGATCGGCACGGATTAGACAACCTTATTATATTCATTTATTTACCGCTTATGTTTTCGGCCTGGTGTTGTCGCTCCCGTGTGAGATCATGTGATTGGGTCGCCATGACTACCACACTCACACTGGATCACGTGACTCCCAAGCTGATCGCAACATTGTATCCGGTTGTCCGATCGGAACACACGCCCCATTGAGGCGTGATTCACATTTTACCCCTGAGGAAGCCACTTTTGTGGCGATACGCGTGGGGCATTTCAGTCCCACACTACTCTCTTTGGCAAGTCAGTATGTATTATATCCCACACTACTCTCTTTGGCAAGTCAGTATGTATTATACTATGTCTGTTTAGTGTCAGTGTTTGCAAATTTTGGGCTATTTGAGCTTTGGCATTTTTATGGATTCAAACTATGTATTTTCCACTGACATTTGAACATGGGATTATCATTATGTAAATCAGCTACTTGCCATTCGATTTTGTAAAGGGAGAGTGTGGAAGGGTTGTATTTTTTGGTTGTATCGGAACCATACCCTGATTTCACACGTAGATGGGAACGTGTTTTTAACTGTTTTTATGGTGTTCTGTTGTACAATTATGTTATAAAATAAAAATTGATTACTCACTACGAGATGTAGTGGATTATATGAACCGTGTTACACACCACCTTGGTTTGTTTTTCATATACACATTTTACTCATGTCCTGCTCTCACTATAAATTGTTTGGTGTCACTGTGTTACATTGTCCATGATTAAGGGCGCAATTGGCGCCTGAAACGCGTTGGATATCACACAATGTTTGTCCACTAACCATTTTTATATGAATCCAATAAAGAAAGAAACTTTTATCTGAAAACAACGTCTGATTCGGGTGGATGGCAGCTGGATTAATGCGATTGCTATAAAGGACCCAGAAGTATGAATACAGTGATTTATTGGGAGCACTACTCCTGTACTTAAGGTAAAAAAATTACTTTGAACTTTATGCAAATGAAGCACAAGGGCCTAAGCTCTTGTGTAACAGCAAGAACCAGTATCGCAATGTCCCACTGAACTCGTGTGCTTCACTTGCATAAAGTTAAATGTACATTTTTACCTTAAGTATAGTAATACACATATTACTGTATTCACACTACTGGGAGCTACACAGAAGAGTGAATGATTAATAACAGTCAAAAGGACTTGAAGATTACCTTTGAACGGAACCTATGATCAAGAACAGGCACATTAAACTTTACTCACACTGTGCCTTTGTTGAATAGTGCAATGCAGGTGTCCCAGCTTAAATCTGCCTCCCCCCACCAGTAAAATTGTTCCCCAAACTTTTTCTGCCTTTGTATATGTTGGCTCTATCTATTGCCACCTCTTGGACCCACCCATCGCAGGGTGTGTGAAATGGTGAGCAGATCTTCAGTTTTCCACACGGTTCTCACTGCTAAATTCACCATGAGAGGGACAGCATTCTGGTAAGGACAGGAAGTGGACAGGGAGAGGACTTCCTGACTGCTCAGGCCAAAATTTTAAGAGACAATGAGCTGCCAATCAAAAGTATATGACCCATACATTATAGGATAGAATTAGCTGAAATATTATAATGGTTATTATGGTTGTTGTGGCTGTTTTATTTAAACATGTATTTTTAAGTCGAACTTCCCAGCAACCATAAAAGATGATTTAGCATACCTATAAAAAAGGATATAAGAGAGGTAACACATGGAATAGTGCACTGTATGATGCTGTCTGTCACCACTAGACTGTCAAGGACTAGACAGTCAATAGACTGTCAAGGTCGCTGTTGCTTTAATGAGAACCTGTAAGCAGATTTTCACTGATAAACCTAATGACTAGCTTCCCATACATAGCACTATACTAACTATTGCCCACATTGATTTTAGCTAAGAAAATACATACTTTCAATCCACAGAAAATGAACTTTGTAAGCCTACCTGGCACTCTGCCATTAGGTGAGGAGAGTCCTAAAGGCATAAGTTATGCATACAATTCACTGTGTGACAGCCCATGTCTGTGGCATCTCCCTCATCCCCCCTCCCTTTGAATAGTGTAATCCTCAGCTCTGCTGAAGGGAAGGGGATGAGGAAGATACATGCCTTTGGGACTTGCCTTTAGGACTCACAAAAACCGTCTGGGCTGTGTCACAATGTAATGATCTATGGTGACCATTGTTGCATTAATTAATAGTTTTCTAAAATACTAAAAGTTCAAGAGCCCTTGAAATACATATTTGGCTCAGTGTGAATAGCGTGACAGCGCTGTTTGCACTCACTTAATGAGATGGACATTACAGTGGACTTTGTCGAATAACATCATATTAAATTCAATTATCTGACACGATGGAACTTGACATTTCACTGCAAGGTCGTCTCTTAAATGAGATCCAGAATGTTTTACAAATCTTAAACTAAATTCCAAAAGAGACAAATTATGAAATATTTCATGAAACATTTTCTTTTTTATGGTGTGACATAGAAATAGTATAGAAGTGCATAGTATTATATTTTTAGGAATTGGAATGATCCAAAAAATCATTTTAGAATTATCTAAAAGAAAAATGGTACTTAAAAAACCCAAAGAGGAATGTACGTGGCAACACTAAAACATTACCATATCATACTATAGTCTAGGGCAGTGGTGGCCAACCTATGGCACGAATAACATTATAGAGCAGCTTAGATAATAGCAGAGGCTTCAGGATTGGTTGAGTAGAATAGTGCAGCATCAATCAAGGACACCCATGGGTACCATGAACAAGAGTGGTAGCTTGCTATTAAAAACCAGCCCCAAAGCAGATGATTGGGCTACATAGGTCCAACCTACATAGGTTTCTTAATATGGCTTTAAGTTCATACCACCAGCAGCATGTCCGTTATGGAATGGAATAACCTTAAATGGATTGCAGATGGATGTGCTTCCGTTTACCATTGAATCATAGTAGGTGATCAGTGTTGCAGTCTATGAAGGTTTGAAAAAGCTCTCAAAATAGTCCTTCTCTTGCCCTTGTAGTTAAATCTGTTGAGTCTGTGTTTTTAATTTTCCTAATATCATCACTTAAATTAACTGTAAGCTTTTTCAGCTAAATGCATAGTTCTACAGAATAGTCATCTGGATGATTTTGGAGCCAAAACAATTTCAACAAAGCCCCTTTTCCAGACATACTGTATTAAATAACCTGTGATTTGGCAAAGAGAAACACATTCTTTTAGTGAGTCACTCGAGGTAATGTCAGCTTATCTTAAATGCATAAAGCTGATTTACACATTTCTTCTATGAAATAAGTATCCCATCAGAACAGAATTGCAAATGTCTCCTTATCCTTTTCTATAATAGAGAAAAAAAAAGTGTAAAACTCAATAATTCTAAGTTCTGAGAATAGTCCAGTTCTTTTGTAATTCCCAAAATCAGAATTTAGTCAATATTTTATTGTGCTGAAATTCTAACTACAGTAAAGGGAATCTGGCTGCTTTTATGCTCTGTGCTATTTTACTTCTGTTAAAAATAGACTCACTAAATGTGTATCCAATAGAAACCACCGGCGCTGCCTTTGTAGAAAATAGACAATATAAGTGAACAAGTATTAAATATACTCTCGACTGTACTGTACGGCTTTCATTTTTAAATAGTGATGTCACGGTGATACATAGTTCAATAACGTCAATAAAACTGCAAGGCCTCACACCTAATAAGGCAGTAATAAGAACAAACAAGTAATTTAACCCAAGTCTGATGCAGTTTGAAAAATCTTCTTGTAAGGCCTATGCTTTTAATTGATCTTCATTGATTGTACCTATCAAGAGCTGTTAAAGACAAACAATCATGTAAATATATTATGCAGAAGGTGCCATAAGAGGCTTTTAGTTCAAAAGGATTATCTTACTAGAATATTACATTGGGAGTCTGTATAGTTTTTTTTTATCATATTTGGTTGACTAAACTGAGAAGATGAATTACAGTAAGTAGATCTCAGGTAGACCCAGCAAAAAATGAGGAAAGTGGGGAATCTGATTCCAGTTTGCCCTAAGCTGTGCAAGCGTAAGTGAAACAAGGTGTATTGGTGGGTATTGCACCTGAAGTCAAATGTCAAAAGGAAATCTATGCATTTAGTTTTATCTCATTTATCTCAAATGGATTTACATTTACTCTTAATCAGCTGGTCCCTGGCACTAATGACAGAAACTCCAGGTGAAAGAAAGCTCCTCCTTATTATAATCTGCCAGTCAAGGAATGTCCATGATTCACTGTCCATGACCTAGTTACATGTTCTAGCACCTAGAAACAGAACCAGTGCCAATGCAGGTATCTGAAGTGGTCTGCACAAAAATGTGAAAATGTTGCTGTAACTGAATACAATGGGGAGATTTATCCTGACTTGTACATCAGTTTTATGGTGTCCCATTTTCTGACGTTCAAGGCATGAAAAAGTTGCAATTCCCAGAGCACAGCCAGACAATTGAGACTTTAACCACCTCCATGCCATTTGTTTTTAAATGTGGGCATAGAGGGGCAGGTAACAAAGTGATTTATAACTAAAGGCTGTAGGAGAAACCTGTTGGACCTGGCATGGAATTCATTCAGGAGCAAAAGCCAGAACCTCTCAGTATAAATGGTGTGTGGTGCACAGCATACACCCTTCTTAATAAATCCCCCCTGTATAATTGAGTAACATGTAAAAATTTAGCAGTGTTTTTTTGACTGGTATCAACCATTCATGCTGCTATAAAGGACCCAGAAGTATGAATACAGTGATTTATTGGGAGCACTACTCCTGTACTTAAGGTAAAAAAATTACTTTGAACTTTATGCAAATGAAGCACAAGGGCCTAAGCTCTTGTGTAACAGCAAGAACCAGTATCGCAATGTCCCACTGAACTCGTGTGCTTCACTTGCATAAAGTTAAATGTACATTTTTACCTTAAGTATAGTAATACACATATTACTGTATTCACACTACTGGGAGCTACACAGAAGAGTGAATGATTAATAACAGTCAAAAGGACTTGAAGATTACCTTTGAACGGAACCTATGATCAAGAACAGGCACATTAAACTTTACTCACACTGTGCCTTTGTTGAATAGTGCAATGCAGGTGTCCCAGCTTAAATCTGCCTCCCCCCACCAGTAAAATTGTTCCCCAAACTTTTTCTGCCTTTGTATATGTTGGCTCTATCTATTGCCACCTCTTGGACCCACCCATCGCAGGGTGTGTGAAATGGTGAGCAGATCTTCAGTTTTCCACACGGTTCTCACTGCTAAATTCACCATGAGAGGGACAGCATTCTGGTAAGGACAGGAAGTGGACAGGGAGAGGACTTCCTGACTGCTCAGGCCAAAATTTTAAGAGACAATGAGCTGCCAATCAAAAGAAGGATGTGTTGTTTACTGGCAGCCTGGAAAACATTTTTCTATTCAGAATATGACTCTTCTATATTCATTTGCATATCAGGAAATTGGCTGTAATTAAGGTTTCTTAGTGGCAGATAATTTTAGGTGATATGGGAAGGACTTTTAACCCTTTACCAGCAGGTATAACTGGTGTAAAATTTTGGTGACAGGTCTTCTTTAAGCCCCTCTCTGTAGCCAGTTCTCAAAATCAGGAATATCAGCAAGTTCTAAGTGGTGGGTATTATGAAGAGTAATCTTTTTGATTTTTTCCATCTGCATATGACATAGCTGACATGTGTTTTGCCCTGGCATCAGTTTTCCTCTGGAGTGGGTAAAAAATGGGAAAAGGGAAACTGATGTCAAAATGGTTACCATAGTTCTCTGTGGGACCTGTTCCATTAAAGGCTGTTTTATGTATTGCATTATTCAGCCGCACAAATGTGCAAAAGTTGGATCCAGAAATGTTACATGCAATGTTTCTTGATCCACATGGGTTCTATCCAGCGCACCAGGAATCTATTCGTTGAGCCCCGCCCCGGAATGAAATCTCAGTCCAAATACAGCTGATATATCTGAATGTAACCTAAACTGTTATGAATGGGCTCCAAACCCCCACAGTCACCACAAGGATTTTGTATTATAATTTATGTATTGCCGCTAAATGGATTGTATGGTTGTAGAGGGATAACATATTAAGAAATTAACAACTTTTCCTTATCTACATTAATAAAGAAGAAGATGGAAACAAAGTCACTTTCATTTACTTTACTTAAAATTTTTGTGTCTAACTACATTAAAATAATAAAAATCTGAGCAGTACTTCCTCTATTAGCTAGGACTAAGAGGGTGAGCTTAATTCTGCTCCAACATCTATAAAACAATACTGATGGTGCCCACTAGCACTAGCCCGTTTGGCTTGTTGTAAGTTTTGTTATATAGCTGGGTGTTTGGAGAAGTAGAAAGGTATTTCAAAGTTGCAGTCACTCCAGATTCTGTGTATATACGCTCAATCACTTAGCAGAAGAACATAGACTTTGCTCTGGAAGGTTTAATATCAAGCTG
This sequence comes from Engystomops pustulosus, assembly GCA_019512145.1. NCBI lineage: Eukaryota > Metazoa > Chordata > Amphibia > Anura > Leptodactylidae > Engystomops > Engystomops pustulosus. The sequence goes on along the minus strand of CM033644.1, from coordinate 110,258,540 downwards.
TTACACTTTCCAATTTTGCCAAGGACACACTGTATACTTTGAGCTTTGTGTTCTTTCACGATGCATTAAAAAAAGGACTGTCTGTGTCTGGAAGCATAATTTTTTCCTAAATTCCCTTAAATGCTTCATATTATTGCAGTACATTCTGTACAGTATATGCAATGTAAAAGCAATGATTTCTGAGACTCATTTTCCATTCTGGTAATGCGCAAGCTGAAAGGTTACACTTACAAGCAGCACGTCAGGTCATCTGAGGATAAAGCAAGCTGAATGTATGTGTTTAGCATAGGACTTTCTGTACTAGACTTTCCTTCTTCGCAGCTAAAAATGCAGAACAAAGGGAAATAAATAAATAAAGTGACACAAAATTATAATCCATGTGCATACAAATGAACCCAGAGCGAAATGAAATGTGGGCAGAAATGAAATTAAAACGTTGTAGCCAATCAAGCCTATGCATTGTGAGTGTTCCCAAATAGTTCTGTCACATCTACAGACAAAGTAGATTTAGAAAAGTAAATGGGTTATTTGAGGTAAGGCTACCCTCATATAGGGAGTTAAATTCTAAATGTTCCCTCTTGGTGGCTTTAAAAGGAAAGGGTTAAGAGTTGTGCATCAGCATTACGGAAAGAAAATGAATTATTGAAAAAGAGAAGACCTAGAGATTGAACATGCCCTGCACTGCAGCATTTACTGTGATGGCTCCTGCACAAGTATAAAATCCTCTGCATTTCTTAAAGGGGCATTCCAATTCCAGCAAAACAGTTTGTTAATTGCATAAAAAAAGTTGTGCAACTTGCTGTAGATGTTACATATTTATTATCACTTCAATGTAGAATATAATGACAAACCTTCTGGGCTTCGTTCTGACATTTAGCTCCAAAATTAGAAGTGCAGCATATATATAATGAAAACAAACTGAAAGAGGGACAAACATCAAATATTTGAGAACATAAAACAAACGTAATTGTAATCTATTTCTAGAACAATCCATTACTATCCAAAACAAATATTTTTGCATAATGGACAATGAAGCTAATTTACGACACATCCGTAATGAAGCTACTCTGCATAATTATTCAGAGAGGAAACAGTGCTAAGATTGTCAGCCCTGGCAGCTTCAATGCTGCCTTTTGTTCAGATGTTAGGATCTCTGAGAGCGGTTTTGGAAGAATGTGTTGTTGTAATCTTACACAAGAGCTCGAGCTACAAAACATTCAGATCACATGGCCTTGTTTCCTGTCACACACTGTCAGCATCAATGGTATTGTTTCTGCCAAGTCCACTCGATCTATTCTTAGATAGGATGTTTTTATTTATGAGCAGTTTTCTCCGTATTACTGAGAATTTTCAGAATTCCAATGTCATGTCTAATCACATGTAGCAACAGAGATACAAGCTATGCAAACCAGTAACCCAGTTGTGAGAGAATTTACTCATTATTATCATGTGGACTTATGATAAGGACAGTATAGGAAATCTACCATCAAAATCATGCAAGATAAACCAGGAGCACTTACTCAAGATCCAGGCACTGTGCCTGTGGTATTATTCTTATTTGTTATCCATGGCCTCCTTCCTTCTAAAATCAACATTTAAAATTATGCTATTGAGCCTGAAGGGCTCTGGGGATGTTAGCAGAGTCCCTTGGTGCTGAAGCTTCACAGGCTATAAGACTGTTCCCCCCTATTCCTTCAACACTTCCCCCCTCCCTCTGCTTGATGAAATCTTTATCATGCTCGATTTTGATGGTAGATTTGCTTTAAAGGAAACCTAATTTTTCACAAATACAGCTAGTGGCCAGTTCCTATAAAGCCCTAGTAACTCTCTGACCCCCTTCTTTTAGCTTAAAATTGTTTCCCCCTGATCCCCATAAAATCAGAGTCATAAATTTGCTTGGTATCTAGGTAACTATAGAGTGAGTTGAGGGGCGTTGGCCTAATGTTATATGACCAGGGTTACTTTATCACAGGTCCTTTAGCCTCTTAATATAAGCAAACTTTACTCCATGCACATTTCACATAAAAAAATCACAGCATGCCTGCATGGTCTTCTCTCCATGCAAGCTGCTGTGATTCATGAGATATATGCTTGGTGTACAGTTCTATTGTTAGAAGGCTAAAGGACCTATGATGATGTCACCCTGGTCACATGACATTACTGCTGCCTGCAGAGAAAAATGGGGAGGTGCTGTTGGATTCAGCCCGAGGAGGCCACATCCAACTAGGCTCATATAGACATCCTTGGATACCAGGTAAAATTATGAAGTTCAAAATATGGGAATCTAAGGGGAACAGTTAGTTCCCTTTAAGAATTCCAAACTTTTCGCTATTAGTTTACTTTGAAAAAAGATTTTGTTATAACGGAAAATAGAGCAGCTCCATTGCTTTGTCATGTGTTTAGTCAATCAGAATTCTCCTCACTAGTGGTTAGACACAAGCATCCAACCACTAATGTACTGACTCATGAACTAGAGGTTTTCTGTTCTCATTGACTTAAAGCAAACATCATAGAAATTATAAACAGGAGAAGATTACAAATTTACAGTCCTATTGTAGGCACAAAATATAGCCTATGGCACAACAATTCACTTACAAGGGCGGACCACAGCTGTCCCAAGAGATGACTAAACACCCTAATGTGCTCTAGAGATCAAAACATAACATGATCCCTGCGCATTTCCTGGACCATACATCATGGACCTTTCATCAGGTGATTTCAGGAATATGGGCCCTCATTGAGACGCCCTATTAGATGCTGTAAGTATGGGACAGAGGTCCCCAATAAACCCAGGCAGAGTGGTGACACACATAGAGCTTATAGAGTAGTGGATTGGTAAGAGCTGTCATCTCACTGTTGAGAGACAGAGATGCGGAGTCAGACTTTTAGTTCCAAAGTGGTTCGATTTCCAGTCTTTATTATGAGTTGTGGTTACAGGCCCAACATGTACATGCTTATAACAAACAGAAACAAAATACAAAAACAAAAGACCTGCCCGCCCGGGCACTAGCTAACACAGTAGCTTTTCCCTCTCTAGCTAATAATTCGAAAACAAAGGGCAATGGCAGTCTATACCTTCAGGCTTGCTTCACTTACAGCATCACCTCTAGCTCTGGTCAGAGAGACCCTCCCATGGTGCAGCTACGGTTTATAAAGCTCTGGTCCAGGTGCGGGGTAATAAGCTGCATTAAGGCTGCCCCAGAACCTGGATTAAGCATCTATGGCCATCCCTTTACCAAGCATGGGTGAAAAACCTAGCTGGAACAGAGATGCCATTGATGACCTTTCCATCATCTACTTACAATATATACAGGCAGTCCCCAGGTTATGTGCAAGATAGGTTCTGGAGGTTTGTTCTTAAGTTGAATTTGTATGTAAGACTTAACTGTATATTTTATATTTGTATCCCCAGCCAAAAAAATTTAAATTGGATTTAAAAAATGTTGGGTTGTCATAAGAACTAGGATTAACAATAAAGCTTAATTACTGACACCTTTGACAACTGTTACCCCTGATCATTTATAGCCTAGGCCTAGGACTAAAGTACAGTAAATTACCAAGATCAAGAGGTCTATTTGTAACTAGGGGCCATCTGTACGTTGGGTGTTCTTAAGTAGGTGACCGCCTGTGTATATATATATGTATAGATAACACGTATAACCTCTACGTGTGGAGAGGAAGTTGAGGGGCATGGCCATCGGCGGAGTGGGTGGGCATGGGTCGTTCCTACTCTGTGTCTGCGTTCTTTATTAAAAAACAAAAACTACACCAGGTCGAACCTGGCATAGCTATGGTCACTATCATATGCCGGCACATGAGCGTTGTCATATGATAAATTTCCCCCTCTGTTTTTATGTTGCTCTGAATTGGTTGGCTGTTACCAACATCTGGACTGCTCCAAAGTCTATATGGACAGGTTGCCTACTGTAACAAGGTCAAGATTCCCAAAAAGGTATGTAAAGGCTAAAAACACACTTTGCTGTAAAGAAATGTAATTAAAGAGGGCGTGTGGCTCTGATAATAGGTCTCTTTCATTGCATTAGTCATAAAAGTGCCTGGTAACTGGTGGAACGGACAGGTTTAAAGGAATACTGAGATAGAGAGACACTGAGGGACAGATAACAGATACAGACAGACAAGTGGAGTCAAACGGAGTCAGACGGAACTGGGTCAAAACCAAGATGGCAGCAGAGGTACAGAATCGTATAGCAAAAGAATGGTTGGTAGACAAAGCAGAAGTCAAAACACAGAATGGTAAACAAAGATAGCAAGAGCACAAGATACGCAGACAAGACTGAATAACCAGCACCTAATGAAGGGATTGGGCAGAATATAACGCAGTAATGGACACTACCTCCAGCACTGACTGGTTCAGCCGTCCATCACTCAAACTGCAGCTGCAGACAAAACGAGTTCAAAGACACACACAGCTTTCCCAAAAATTAAAAAGGGAGCTGTCAATCACAGGCAGCTCTGGTTGTGGTTTTCAGGCACAGAAGCTTGAAACCTGATCCTATCAAAACAATTTGCGAGTTCTGACAAAATGGGGGAGATGTATTGTGTGCATCTGTGCCTAAAAAATGTTGTTGTTCGTTGTTTTGGGCACAGAATTGTTGCGGATCATTTATAATGAGTTTGCGCTAGAAAGAACAGATGTTTCCGACAATCCCGACTCCTCCTTTTTTTGAGCAAGTGGGCGTGGCCTAACTTTTACACATTCATGTGTATAGATCAGGAAAAAATTGGTCAGAGAGCAAAATTAAGGCGCAGTCTATGTAAGCTCTTGGCACACATCTCATTGATGTCAGCATTTTTATGGCTCACGACTGATTATTACCGTCTACCCATTATTTACTTACAGCCGTGCGCCACTTTAAAACATCGGGCTGTGCTTTCCGGAGACTGATCTCGATGCCGACAGTCGTGCTTGCGCCAGAATTAGTAAATCCCTCCCCCCAATGTGTTGCAGCTTTGGCAGTTTTTTGGAGTAAATTATAAAAGAATTCTGTTCTAAACAGATTGTTAACAGAATGAGGTACTATTGTATAACATAATTCAAATAATACTGAATAATGTCTCCCAAATAAACACTTGGCTTATGTCTTAGGTCTTTTTTCTAAGCTGTTTCACACGCATGCTTGGGAGTGGAGTTTATTTGCACCAAAGTTGTGACTTTTTACCCTGGGTTTTAGCCAAATTTGTGAATTTTGTCATGTGTCCAAGTCTGGATTCTAATGATATCAAGTGCAACACTAAAAAACCCTGGGGGAAATTTATCTAGTTGTCTAGTTCCTTTTTTGTCTAGTTATTAAGTCTAATTTATCTTAGGTGGACTCTGAGGTGGTGCCTGATAATCAAACATTGCTCCCTGGTGTGGAGGATTAAAAAAAAAGTCAAAAATCTTTGCACAAAAACATCCTATTTATTTCAAAATAAAGCATTTTCGATCCAAAATGTTTTTTTTTGTACTGCAATTTCAAATTTGAAATTGAATGGTCCCCTAAATGTCATCTTTGAGATAAATTTTGAGTAATAGTGAATTTTATAAAAGAATTCAATAATGTCATGTTTTTAAACTGCTAAGTTTAGTGTTTTACATGATCCCTACTGATGCCTAATATTTTTATAGTAATATGTTACATATTTTTGTATTAGATTCTTTGGTAAACTGAAAGACCCTTCTTTTGAGCTCTAGTCAATTTTATCATCCAGCACACAGTAGGCTCTGGATATCTACACAGGGCAGAGTGTCAAAAATGTATGTGGTGTAAAGAATAAACAATGTGTTATGTATAAAAGGCAACATAGACAAAAAGTGTAGCAGTTGTCCAATGTCAATATAGAATATAATTCTGATTCAGAATGTTATAACCTCCTCTTTTAAGGTAGAACTCATTTCTTTATCTTTTTATTATTTTATTTCTCTTTCTGCCATCATTCTTTTGGAGCGGATGTATAAGTGCATTGAGTGATGAGGTCGCAAGGTGATGTGATAGGAATTATCAATGATGGGTTTGAATAAAATACGGCAAAATATGGGATTTCTTTTTCATCTGGAGCCTTAAATTTAAGGGTGCATCGATCTAAGGGGAATAATTGTTTGTGTCTCCGTGGTATGAAGACAAAGGTCAAATGTGACTAGTCTAATAGGCATACATTACTTTTGGGTTTGTAAAAAGAAATGAAATTTTCACTTTACACCAACTATTGCACATTGATTTATTGAAGGCATCTGTGAGATGGAAATGCTCAGCCCCTCGTAAGCTTCTACAGGGGTGTAGTTTCCAAAATGGGGTCACCTATTGGGTTTAGGCTTCACTAGAATTTGCAATCGCCTGCCAATTTAATGTAAATAACCAAATTAGACATTGTTTGCCCATATTGTTGTTTCACTTCTGAGCCCTGTTGTATTTCCAGTAAAAAAAATAAATAAGGCTCAAATGTTGGTTGTTTCCTAAATCAGGAAGCACAACCTAATAAGTACGGTACTGACTTTTTACAGTGGCTTGAGTCAGGTTCAAGATAATGGGCATTTAAATTGGGTATGTGTAGAAACATTTGTTTTTCACTAGGCATTGTGTATTGCATGTGGTTTCCAAAATTGGGTCACTCTTTGGGTAATTCTGCTCTCCTGTTATCTTAGGTGCTCTGAAAACTAAGCCAGACTAATATGTCAAAAGACACTTCTTTCCTACAGTGTTCTTTTTCCTCTGAACCTTGCCATCAGCCCTAACAGACAAATAGGGGGGTATTTATTACTGCACTTGTGCCACAATTCTGAAGGATTTGTGCCCAAAAAAATTTGTAAAATCCCTTGCACCATATTTATCATTTTTATAATTTTTTTTGCCATTTTTCCAACGTGTCCAAATAAGGGGCATAGCCTCACTGGAAAGGGATGTGAGCAACAGAAAATATTGTTTAGGGAGCTCAGTTCAGACCCCAACTAAAACTAGATCTATAATAGGAACATAGTTTTTCAATCTACTATTTTTCCTTGTATTAAATGGGGGGGGGGGGGGGGATGTGCCCATTAGGCTAACATTGCTGGCTCGTCTGGAGGATGTAAAAAGAGTTGAAAAGTTTTGCTCAAAATTGGTTTGTCGCCAATAGGTTTGAGACCAGTTGAGATTGTTTTTGTGCTTCTTTGGATAAATAAAGTGAAACGATCCAAAAACTGTGCACTGCGCACCAAGTTATGGTGCAAATATAGAAAAGCAGCCAATGCACAAATTCACAACTGCACAAAATCAGAGACTTTTTCATACTAAAAAAATTGTTAAGGGTTTTTGAACAGTTTTGAGGCACTTTTCTGATTAGTATAAA
>CM033644.1:110195375-110251078 GCA_019512145.1 Engystomops pustulosus | reverse complement strand
TGTGCCCATTAGGCTAACATTGCTGGCTCGTCTGGAGGATGTAAAAAGAGTTGAAAAGTTTTGCTCAAAATTGGTTTGTCGCCAATAGGTTTGAGACCAGTTGAGATTGTTTTTGTGCTTCTTTGGATAAATAAAGTGAAACTATCCAAAAACTGTGCACTGCGCACCAAGTTATGGTGCAAATATAGAAAAGCAGCCAATGCACAAATTCACAACTGCACAAAATCAGAGACTTTTTCATACTAAAAAAATTGTTAAGGGTTTTTGAACAGTTTTGAGGCACTTTTCTGATTAGTATAAAAATGGGGTGTGGCTTTATAGGAAAAAGTCGGTAAAACATAAAATGTATTATTTACTCACATTAAACTAATAGATGTTGCAAAGTATGACAAGACCTCTAGTTAGAGACGGACCCCTCTTCCCACTATGACCTCTGGTGAAACTCTCTGGATGATTTACTGTAGTCCGAGACTGCAATGATCAGCTGTAAGGTATCTGTAATAAAGCTTTATTGATAATCGTTGGTCCCATTACAGCAAAAAACTTTGAAACTCCAAATGTCACTGGGAAAAAAAATGTTGTCTGGAGCTACAATCATAAAATTACATACAAATTCAACTTAAGAGCAAATCTATGGAACCTATCTTGTACGTAACCCAGTGACTGCCTGTACTTTAATGCTAATGTATTACGTGGCGGATTTTCTGCATGTACACTTTGCATGTAAAACCTCAAGGTGCACCTTATAGATTTCGTATGAACTGATTTATTATTGAAATTTCAAAATCATTGGTTTAGAAATTAAAAAATGTAATTTTGTAACTCCATGTTTATTTTACATACAAACATTTTGTCAAAGGCATACAGTTGTTTTTTATGGTTTTTAATTTTTTTTCAAATTGATGCTTTTAAACAGAAATAAATTATTGTAACTTAACAATATAAACTATCATAATATGGAGTTGTATCCCCTTCCCCTTTCCCCTGGCTGAATACATCTGTCACTCATCATGAGGGAGGCCCCCAGTGATTTCAGTCTCCATATAAGGGCACTGACATCCCCAGGAAACCACCAAATACATTGACAACATCCAATCACAATCCTATGGCTGCAGCCATCGTATAGCCCTCTATAAGCACACATATGTCAGTGATATACATAGTAAGAACACATTGCGATGTCACACAAGTTCTCTGTATACTGTATGTGAAAAAGGAGAGGTGAATGCAGCTGCACTATGTATAGGACATACAGTGATATGACATTTCTATATACAAAGTTTATCTATAAAGAGGTAAGAAATAGTAAATAATATAATAAATAAGTATTTATTATCAAAAGTATAATAAAATGATATTGAACTTTTGATTTTTATATATAAAAGAATAAATCCATCCCTAAAAAAATGCTATGAGTGTGAAGAATGTTCCTAAATGTTCCTAAATGTTACCAGCAGAATGTTGTCATCTGAAGCTGATTTATAGAATTTTTACAAAAAGTCGCAAAAAAATATAAAAAGGCTTAAAAATGAGCCACAGAAAATTAACACATCTATCTAATCAAATTTTGACATTAAACAAGGCATAGTACAGCTCCCCCAATGTGTCACAAAAAACTGTCTCAAAAGCACCTTAAAAGACGGATGTCAGATTAAAAAATAGAGCTCTGTGGTGAAAATTGTTTGCAGCAGCAAACGTTTATTTTATAAAGATGAGAAAAAAGCACTTTACAGCTTGTTCCCAAAAAATTGAAACACATTTACATATATAAAGGTTCAATTGATTTCCAGAACAGATAAAATACCTACACAAAAGAATAACAGCAAGAATTTTACTACAAGTTTTTGTTATTGCTGTAGAAGTAGATAGAATTGGACTGATTAACATGTAATGTACTGGGGTCATGAGAGAGACTTGCAGATCAGGAGCATACTACCCAGAAGCAGTTATGAATGCTCCTTTTAGTCAATGCTTCATGTGAGACTAAGAGATTTTATTTGTTTTGGAAATGGAAAAGCACTTTGCTCGCAAATTCCCATAAACAGCTGGCCCAAATAATGGGAGCCTATCCAATTTTTAATTATTTTGCCAATGTGCCAGATTCCATGCCTTTTAATGCAAAGTATGTACTGGAACAGAAAAAAATCTAGACATATTTTGGGATTTGGAATTATCAAACTTATAAATAAGATTTGTAGTGAAGGAATTGGTCACCATCACACTGCATTAGTCAATTGCTGCACACATATTAGTAACGGAGATGTCACGTTTGTGTTGTAGAACACATTTAATGCTGAAAACTTTAAATGGGGTATCCTGAATATGTAATATTAATAACTATACTTAGGATATGTGATCAATATCCTATTGGCTGGGTGTGATGAGCTGCTTTGAAGCAGATATTGCATTTCATTAAGCACCACTTCTACTTTACAGCCCAGAGATGTCATTTCCATTCATCAAGTGAATGTGGCTGTAATATCGAGCAAGTTTCTATGCTTGTTGAGGATTAAAGTCATTGGGCAGATTTATCAGGGCTTGCACGCCAGTTTTTATACAATGGCACACAATCGCCGACAATGTTCAAATGCTGCAATCTCTTCAAACTGCTAATCAAATGGGATGCCAATATCAAACCACTTCTGATTTTCTTTTGTTTACTTATACTAAGGATAATAATATCTGAGCCTCTAAATATAGAGCATGGGCAACACCATTATGTTGACTATCACTAACCCCAGACATCTTTGAGAGGTAACTATTAGATCCTGCAAGGTGTATTTGGAATGGAGCAAATTTACAATGCAGCCAGTCCATAGGATTCCATAGGTTTGTTGTTAACTTTACTTTGTATATAAGTCGGAACTGTATATTTTATAAGTGTAGTTCCAGGCAAAAAAATTTTTAGGCCCAGTGACAATTAAAGTTTCAAAATTTTTAGCTGTAATGGAATCAAAGATTATCAATAAAGCTTCATTACATACACTTTGCAGCTGATCATTGCAGCATGGGACTAGAGTAGAGCATCTGGAGAGTTTCACCAAAGGTCACAGTGGGTCTGTCTTTAACTAAGGGTCGTCTGTAAGTCGGGTGTCCTTAAGTAGGGCAAAATGTCCTAAGTAGGGTAAAATTTATCAAGGGATTAAGACAGCTTTAGATACTTTATGATTTGGCCTCTGTAAAAGAGACATGGATTTGTGGGGAAAGGAGAGCTGACCAAAAATTATGGAATTATTAATAATTGCATTGATAATTATTTCCATATGTATTACTTCATGTGCTAAGTCATTTTATATTTATTTGTTTTGCTTAAAATAGTTTGTATATTACACCTGATAAAACACTTATCTTTTTTCACATTAATATTTTCTATCTATTGAAAAATGAATAGCTCATTTTTTTGTGCCACCACATATGCGAACGAACTGATTTACCATCTGATTCCACACAATCATTAAGCCCATATGGTATTTTATTGGTTACTTATATGTGCATAATGCCAATAGTACATATATTGATGGTGTGGATGTAACCTGCATGCAGATGGAATGTCCCAGCCAAGCTGTACAAACTCATATATTGTATGTTCTAATGAAAATTCTTCACCTAGTTCTTATATGTATGTTATTGAATATATTATTCTGTTTGTTATTTATAGGTTATGGCTCCTTGTCTGACACAAGTTAAAAGTGGAAGTAATTTCTATCACTGAACTGCACACCTCAGTGAAATCATTTCATTAACACAATTGCCATTTATTCTTTACGGTAAATTAGGTAACACATCACCAGTGCAAATGTTTCATTTAATTACTGTAATATAGAATGGTAAAAAGCAATTAAGTCAGTTAGCTGTACATAGAAATAAATTTCTACTCACTATGAGAATCGTGGGAACAAAATGGAAGCAATTTAGTACTGTCGTTGTCCATAAATATTTCAGGATAATAGCTCTAAGGCACATGTGAAAAAAAGATTTTCATTTGTTGCTAATTTGCTGGAAAATGACACCAGGCTTCAATAAGTTCATGTCCCACCTGTCATTCCAGAAGTACTGAACTGTAATAATCAAGCACTAAAATATGAAGTTTATCTGGCTCCTAAGTTTGTGAAGGTATAGCAGTAAATGCTGACTTAGATAAAAGCAGAGGGAGAACATTGACAATTTTTCAATTTTAGACAGGGGCTTAACTAAAGACTCACAGCTCACATGGCCCAGCACTGTAGCATTGCCAGCCAGATTCATTCACAAAATAAACCCTTTTAAACATATGAAGACTTTTAACAAAATTTCAAAAATCAATACTGCACATTATAACAGTAATCTTTAGCAGTTTGTGTAAGTCACTTTTCTGTCCCCATATGCCACTGACAGCTCAGTGATAAAAGAACCTGTGTATAATGACTTAACTTATCCCTAAATTGTGTACTACTTCAGAAACACTGCTTATTGCATTCCAGAAAAAATGCACAGAAAAGCTGTTTAACTTAATGAAATATATAACAAATATACATAAAGTAAAAGTGGCTATACTAAAACATAACCTTTAATAGTGAATGTTAAAAGTTACACATTTAAATACAGATACAAAACTGAAAATGCTTAAAATTGAATTACGCGACTCAGTAGATAATGGCTGCACATAGATGGATACAACATTAAATTTTAAAGCCCCAAAAAGCACTAAGTATAGGGAGATAGTGGTTGGTTAGGGTAATTCTTAATGTGTATACACTTAAAGGAAACTTACCACTTTCCAATAGTACTTCTAAGCAGCAAATACTGTGCGTATCTTCGTTATGTTCATAAAGCGCTGTAATGCTTTTAAACACTTTAGTAATCTTTATATTGGAAACAGCTACAGCGCACGGTGGTACACGCTTGGCGCACCATGCGTGCAACTGTGCGCGCGTGATGTCACACGCTCTCCGGCACTTCCTATTCAGGCGCACGCACGGTCGCGTGCATGGTGCGCCGAGCGTGTACCACCGTGCGCCGAAGCTGCTTCCAATTTAAAGATTACTAAAGTAATCTGCTCGGTATTTGCTGCTTAGAAGTACTATTGGAAAGTGGTAGGTTTCCTTTAAAACATATAACCTGTGCTCCACCTGATTATGTTCTAAATATGGAACATTAAATCCACAGATTTAAGTTGAATGTAAACACTAGTATAGAACAATCTCACCGGATCCTATAGTGTTGAAAATGAATGCATAGGGCCAGCAAACATAACAACTCAACCTGTTTCCCCCTCAAAATATGTGGTTTATCACGGGATGTCTCCACCTCCCTGTATAAGATATAACAGAGGAAGATTGGTAATGAGCCAGGCAGTGGCTTATGTTCAAAAACAACCCCACCGTTTCCGCCATGCGCGTTAGTTAACTGGCGTGTGCAACATCATAATGCGCATGTGCCACTCAAATAGTGATCTTCAGACTTGATTGCAGCCCACAATGAGGACGACTGTATTACAGCCCTGTCTTTCAGCCAATAGCGTTACCAAAGGGTGGACATCAAATCTTCCATGGGATAAGGTACTTGAATGTATAATTAACAGTGCAGCAAGCATTGCTAATACAACATACACCGCTGCAGTTCCGACAGTATGTACCGGCATCGGATCATGAATAATCCTTGTTGATAAGCCCTGTGAATCTGTACTTTGTTTACACTTTGTTTCTCAGTCGGATTCATGGGAGGGGAGGAGCTGCTGCTCCCTACTCACAGAGGAGGAGGTCATGGGAGGTCCAGCAGAGCTGGACGTGTGCAATTCAGTGAATGCAGAAGTCTCCTGCACAGAATAGTGAGGTACAAGATCTCCCTGTTCTCTATAGGTCTCTCCATCCCAGTCTGTGATTCTTCAAAACTTTATCTGTCTCTCTCCTCTCCTTATGTAGCTCCCCTCCTCCACCTTGTCATTGCAGTATCAGCTCTGTGCAGATAAGCTATTGACTCTTAGTCCTCACACAGCACAGGCTATAGACTTTATGTAACTGGTTTACTTATGATTTCTGCCACTTATTACATGTTCCCTGCTTCTACATGTGATGGAAACTGCCAGGCTAGCCACCATATACATCCTGTATTTGCACTGTGCAGTGTTCAGTGGATTTATTTGTGGAACGCTAAATGGATTTAATGTTAAATTACTTTGACAGAGAACACAAGGCATCATGGGATCTGTGGGCAAGCTAACTGGCCTCAGCCTGAGGGAAAAGACTGACAGGCATTAGTCTCCACCCACTTCACCTCTAGCAAGAAAGTTTTTTGTCAAACACTTTCAGAACAGAAAATGCCATAACTTTGGAAAGAAAGGGATGAGCAGCACAAAATGGGTATTGTTCTGTTTGTTTTCAATGGAGAAAACACATATCATTTGGTAAAATCATTATAGCTGTACAGAAACAATAATAATGTAGTACATGCTCTTTTCAGAAACTCTCTATTGTTGTCTCTATTCATGCAATACACTCCAGATTTGTCTGTTTATGCATGTTTTTAACTTATGTTTAATTTATGTATTGTGAGAAAGTAAGAGGTATTGTGTGGGAAAACCGCTATCTGTCCTACAGGCAGATGAAATACATGTGGTAAAAGCCCTGGGTTTGTCTGCAGTAACCCAAGGGTTAATGCAGACATGATAAGCAGGAATAGTCTGTTTTGTCTGTGTTGGCCTAGCTAACACAGACACATTTGTAATGTCCGTACTGGGCCTGCTTATTATGGAGTAGGGGTAGGCTTGTAGTGGGACTACTACTCCACCCAGGCTTCGGTCCTGGGTTTGTGAATTGCCCACAGGTGCGGGTCACAGGCCTCGTTAGGGCCTGATTTAGTCTGCAGGCCAGAAGCAGTAGGTGAGGCCATACCTGGAGAGCTGAAAGCGAGATTGCATTCTCACAGCAAAGGTAACTGAGGATCTCCTGTACTACTGCTGGCCAAGAGCGGGTGCCAGGCAGCCTGGTACCCGGATAGCTAGGGTTCGTCAAATGTATTAGACAGCGCCTAGCCGGGCAGGAATTACTTTTGTAACGTTTTTGCATGTGCCTAAGCCAAGGCTGAATTTGTGTTGTGTTTTGCAAGTGTGAATAAAACACTTAAGTTGGACTTAAACCTGCGTGTGCCACTGCTTCCTGCACTGCTACCAGTCAACTACCAGAGCAATTCCCCACACATGGTGGAGGATGCAGGCAAAGTGCAGCGAAGTATACACTAGTGCATGTCCTGGAAGTCCACAGCACTGAAGCTGCAAGCCACAGCCATGGAGGAGTTAATCAAGCAGCTTGTCCAGTCCAATGTGCAGCAGCAAGAGACAAACAGATTGCTGCTCCAGCAGGTAACAGCCCTGACCGCTGCTCAGCAAAGGACTGTCCCAGCAATGACGGTGAAGGACGCCAGGAAAGAGGTCCGCAAAGCTATGACCAAGATGACCGCCGAGGATGATGTGGAGGCCTATCTGACAGGCTTTGAGAGGGTGGCCACCCGAGAGAGGTTGCCACAGCAGCACTGGGCAGAGGTGTTGGCCCCCTTCCTCGTCGCTGATCCCCAGCAGGCATACTACGACCTGAGCGAGGAGGATGCCCGGGACTACTCCAAGGTAAAGGCAGAGATCTTGGCCCAACTAGGAGTGGATCAGCATCTACGCGCTCAAAGAGTGAATAGCTGGAGATACCAGGAGGCGCTACCACCGAGGGGGCAAATGCACAAACTTGTTCACTTGGTCCGCAAGTGGCTTCAGCCGGAGACATCCAACCCAGCCCAAATGGTCGAGAAGGTTGTTTTGCACCGTTTCCTGAGGGCCTTGCCGGGTGAGATCCAACAATGGGTGGGACACGGGGACCCGTTTGATGCCGAGTCGCTGGTGGGGTTGGTGGAGAGGTTTTTTGCCACTCAGGCCCTAACAGAGAAAGCCCCTTATACCCAGGCGGGCCCTCAGGCACAGAAGGTCGTGTCACCCACATATTCCCGGGGCAAGACAACTCCCAATGTCTGGGATGTACCCCAGGGGAGGAGCAGAGGCTAGGCTCCCACCTGTTGGACCTGCCATGAGCCAGGTCATATTGCAGCCCAATGCCCCAATTCCTCAGAGCCCATGGATTGCAGTTCCGCCAGAAGGGTTTCTCTCTATGCTGCCCCTGTCTACACAGCTACTCGCTCCAACTCTGCTGATGAGCGCCACCTGTGCCGGGTGACTGTGGCAGGGCATCCAGCGTTGGCCCTGCTGGACTCAGGCAGTCGGGTGACCTAGATTAATGGGTCCCTCATAGAGCCCAAGACAGTCACAGGGCGCACAATTGGTGTCCTGTGCATCCATGGGGACGTAAAGGACTTCCCCACCACAGTTATTAACTTCCAGACCTCTTGTGGAGAGACACTACATGAGGCCGCGGTTGTCAAGAACTTGCCCCATGACCTTATCTTGGGACGGGACTTCCCCATGTTCTGGACTCTATGGCGGGGAAACCAAGAGTTGGGGGGTTGTTCTCCTGTGTTGTCTAGTCAGATCTCTGAACCCGAGCCTGATGACCCAGACTCTGGAGTTCCTGCCGTAGGGGTGACTGCCACAGAAGATGGAAGTGTAATGTTTCCTCTAGATGTTATGGCAGGCGAAACTGAGGAGGTAGTGACAGGACCGCAGTTGTCGGATTTGGAGGTATCCCGTGACAACTTTGGTACTGCACAACTCCAGGACCCCACTCTGGTCCGCGCCAGAGAAAATGTGATTAGGACTAGTGATCAGGGATAGTGATTAGGGATAGTGATTAGGGACAGTGATTAGGGCTAGTGATCAGGGATAGTGATCAGGGCTAGTGATTAGGGATAGTGATTTTCATGTGTCCTAGTAGCCATTGGCTACTTAAGAACATGAAAAAATTATACTTCAAAGAAAACCTAGTCATAACGCAAATATTAAATTTTTTGGTAAATGGATCTGGATCAAAATCCCCTTATAGTCATGGGGTGTCGAGCCCGAAGGATTTTAGCAAAAGGGAGCCAAGAAAATGGCTATTAGGCCATTGGGCCAATATTTCATAATGGTGTTTGCTACTGTTATATTTGGGAATTCATGCTGGGAAATGTGTTGGGTATATCTTTTTCTCAGTAGACCCATGTGAAAAGATATAACATAAATTAGGAATATGTCCTTAACTTTCCAGGTTGATTCAGGTGTAGCCAAGCCCCTCTCACATGACCAAGGGGGTGGATCAAGTGTTTAAAAAGTAACATGCCATCATTGAATTGTTATTGTCCACGGAGAATGCATTAAGCTTGTGGAACTTCCAGGATTTTCATCGGTTTTGTCCACCACGGATCTCTATGCCAATCCAATTAGTAAGATGTCTTTCTTTTCTTTACTGTCTATTATTTTACCCTTTTTGTAACTATTAAAGAGGACCTGTCAACCCCCAAAAATACCCCCCACCAAATATGTTCCCCCTAAACCTGTCCCCAGCCCCTTTATATTTATAAAATTTTTATTAAAATGTGAGTGTGAAAACTTGGTTTTAATCGATCCGATCTCTTACCAAATAAGAGGTTGGATGACGTACAGGTCCCCTAGCAGTCAGCCGTATTCATAAGGGGGGCGGCCGACACAACCCCTCCACGCCCCTGTCAGTCAGGGATCTATAAGAATAGCCGGCAGCAGTGCATGTATTGCGCAATCGCTGTTGGCTCTGACAGCGGCCACAGAGGGGCTTATTCACAGCACCGGTTGAATGCATCCACAACACTGATCACATTAAAGGAAACCTACCACTTTCCAATAGTAGTTCTAAGCAGCAAATACCGTGCACCAGTTCAGTGTGAGCTGGTGCAGGAGCATAAACCGATGTATCGCTTTTAAACACTTTATTAATCTTTATATTGTGAGCAGCTTCGGTGTACGGTGGTACACGCTCGGCGCACCATGCGTACTACGCGGACCACAGAAGCTTCCAATATAAAGATTACTAAAGTGTTTAATAGCATTACAACGGTTTATGAACATAATGAAGATATGCTTCGGCACCAGCTTACCCTGAGCTGGTGCTCGGTATTTGCTGCTTAGAAGTACTATTGGAAAGTGGTAGGTTTCCTTTAAGTTCTGCTATACACACAGAGAGCACTGTCACATGTCCCCCTCCTTCCTCCTCTGTGAGCAGAGAAAAACAGCCCCTCCCCACCTGTGAGTCAGCAGAGTTGTTGTATAGTTGTTTACAGGAAGGTCTCCAGGGCTTGTCAGCACTGGCAGTGGAAGAAGCTATTTCTGGACTGGGCTAAACTGAAAAGAATATAAAAGTAACTGCTGGAAATAGGTAACAAAGCTAACAGGCTAAATAGTTTTACATCCCAAGAGCTATTGGTTTGTAAAAAAATAAAAAAATACCTCATAGTAGTGCTATAAGTCAGTAATGCAGTAAGTTGGTTATTTTTCAGGGCTGTGAATAAACTAGGTAAAATCCTCTCTGCTATATCTAGAATATTTGTCTTGTATAAAAACACATTTTAATAACTATCACAACATCATAGTAGGTTAGCCTTCCACTGAGGATAAATTCCATCCTCAAATATGGCAGTCAGAATGACTGCTTCATCTTTTATATCTCATAATGTGACCTTTTACTAAATACAGTACGAATCATATTCCTTTTCTGTGGATGTAATATATGTTAAACGCTCCCTTGATTTATTTAAATGCACCGTACTGTATGTCAAACTATGACGAGTTCTCAGGCATAACTTTTCACACAATGTCAACCTTTTAATCTTTCATCAGGGGGAATCTAACAATATGTTCCTATACAATCATCTTTTAAATGTGTTGTGGTAATTGTGTTGTGATGGCTGCCACCTCTTCAATGCGTACATTAGGAGAGGGTATTTCAGCTTTGTCCCATCCTCCTGATCATTCGTGAGTTTGAGCCCAATATGATTCAAGTGGCACATCTTCAAAATAAGTCATAGGGAGTCATTTATCTTCAATTTTTTTCTCTTATTCTTGCAACTTTTTTTTTTTTTAGCAAATGTGATATATTTGTGCCCAAATTTGTGACTTTTCCACTTGCCTAGCAAAAATTCTTCACAGTTTTATCTTTAAAAAAAAAATTCAGATGTAAATGAATGGAAAAGTCACAATTTTGGTGGAAATCGTCGTTAAAAAAGTTGCAAATAAACTCCAGTCCTGATCAGACATAGGAAAAACTATAGAAGAAGTTGCAGAAGAGTTTGAGACTTTTGTGCGACCTTTGTGCGATTTTTTAACAAAAAGTCGCAAAACCCCATAGACTCAGCTGTCTGATATATCAACGTCTAAGATAAATCAAACAAGTCCAAAAGTTGGAAAAAACAAGAGAAGACACGCACAAATGTCCTGACTAAAGATAAATAACCCCCATGAAGTATTTGAACCAGGAAAACCCCTTTAGTAAGTAAAATATGTCTGTGTTGCTTTAAGAGATGCAGGTTAGCTGTAGTAATTGATTAGCATGGCATTGTAGATAACAGCAGGCAGACGTAGAAGTTTCATTTCTTGAAAATAACATCACTAGATAGAAAGCTACAGTACACATCACAGATACTCAGTCCGTGAAGTGCATGAAAGATGGATGAAGACACATGGAAAGAAGCATTTCAGAATGAGATAATAATCAGAGGAATCCAACATTCATGGAGTTTGGATATAGAAGAAAGTTTCCTGAAACTTCAAAACTGGTTGCAGTATACTTTGTGCTCATTTGCCAGGTAGGAAAACAACATCCAAAACTTTTCAGCCTGCTTCATACTTCTTACCCATATTTACCAAACTGGCTGTGCCAGTTTTCCGGCGTACTTTGCACACATACATGTGCAAAGTTCGACATAATTGTGGCACATGCCCGTCAAACTGAGAGCACCAAAAAAAAAGACTGGCGTACTCAGTTTAAAGGGGTTTTCTCATGAAAGAAAACTCTCAAATTTCAATCCCCTAGCAAAGATAACGCAATAAAGATAATTTTAACCCTTTACTGCACAATTTCACTCAGTTTTATTGCTGTTCAAGCTCCTATCACTCAGTGATGGTCAGTGTATGATTTCAGGGTGTTTTGGCGGGGACTCTCTAGGCAGACACATTGGGGCAGATTTACTTACCCGGTCCATTCGCGATCCAGCGGCGCGTTTTCTGCACTGGATTCGGGTCCAGCCGGGATTTATTAAGGCAGTTCCTCCGACGTCCACCAGGTGGCGTTGCTGCGCTGAAGTTCCCTGGAACGCACTGGAATACACCGAGCCGGGCTGAGTGAAGGTAAGTGCAAGCTCCGCGACACATTTTTGTTTTAAATGTTTTGTTTTTCAGAATCTGTCGGGTTTTCGTTCGGCCACGCCCCCGATTTCCGTCGCGTGCATGCCGTCGCCGATTCACCACAATCCGATCGCGTGCGCCAAAATCCCGGGGCAATTCAGGGGAAATCGGTGCAAATCAGAAATATTCGGGTAACACGTTGGGAAAACGCGAATCAGGCCCTTGCTCCACCTGATTATGTTCTAAATATGGAACATTAAATCCACAGATGTAAGTTGAATGTAAACACTAGTATAGAACAATCTCACCGGATACTATAGTGTTGAAAATTAATGCGTGGGGCCAGCAAACATAACAACTCAACCTGTTTCCCCCTCAAAATATGTGGTTTATCACGGGATGTCTCCACCTCCCTGTATAAGATATAACAGAGGAAGATTGGTAATGAGCCAGGCAGTGGCTTATGTTCAAAAACAACCCCACCGTTTCCGGCATGCGAGTTAGTTAACTGGCGTGTGCAACATCATAATGCGCATGTGCCACTCAAATAGTGATCTTCAGACTAGATTGCAGCCCACAATGAGGACGACTGTATTACAGCCCTGTCTTTCAGCCAATAGCGTTACCAAATGGTGGACATTAAATCTTCCACGGGATAAGGTACTTGAATGTATAATTAACAGTGCAGCAAGCATTGCTAAGACAACATACACTACCGCAGTTCCGACAGTATGTACCGGCATCGGATCATGAATAATCCTTGTTGATAAGCCCTGTGAATATGTACTTTGTTTACACTTTGTTTCTCAGTCGGATTCATGGGAGGGGAGGAGCTGCTGCTCCCTGCTCACAGAGGAGGAGGTCTGCATGAAGCAGAGCTGGATGTGTGCAATTCAGTGAATGCAGAAGTCTCCTGCACAGAATAGTGAGGTACAAGATCTCCCTGTTCCCTATAGGTCTCTCCATCCCATTCTGTGATTCTACAAAACTTTATCTGTCTCTCTCCTGTCCTTATGTAGCTCCCCTCCTCCACCTTGTCATCGCAGTATCAGCTCTGTGCAGATAAGTTATTAAAGGGGTTGTCCAAGTTTTTTAAAAAAACTATATGTGGCCGGGAGCGGGCTGACTAAAACAATAAAGCTGTACTTACCTCCCGGTGCCGTCCCGTATCCAGCGCTGCTGCCCTTCCGGCCCCCATACACAATGCTGTGTATAGGGACGGATAGGCGTACCCGGCCACGGCCGGCCGGAAGCTGAGTCCAGCGCTGCTTGTCGGCACTGTTGTTACATTGGCGCCCGGACCGGAGCGACGCAGCGTGGCTACCGGCGGGCACCTGCGGTAAGTACACTTGTATATTTAGGCAGCCTGCTCCGGCCACATTATATATCTTTTTTTTACCTCGGAAACCTTCTTTAACTCGAGGTCTCACACCGGCCCCGGCTATCGACTTTATTGTAATGGTTTATTATATTTCTGCCCATTCTTACTGTTCAGCTCTCATGTGATGGCACTGCCCAGGATGCCCACACCCTATACAAGTCCTGTGATTGCGCCCCTTTTTTTTTTGTTTTTGGCAAACATGATAGAGCGCGAGATTCCGTGTCAGGCAGTATCTTGCGTGGGAACCGGCTCGCATGGGCTTTCTGTGTTCCCTTCCCTTGCCCTGCATCCGCCGCCAAGCACAAGTCGACTTGTGCTTGGCGGCGGATGCAGGGCAAGGGAAGGGAACACAGAAAGCCCATGCGAGCCGGTTCCCACGCAAGATACTGCCTGACACGGAATCTCGCGCTCTATCATGTTTGCCAAAAACAAAAAAAAAAGGGGCGCAATCACAGGACTTGTATAGGGTGTGGGCATCCTGGGCAGTGCCATCACATGAGAGCTGAACAGTAAGAATGGGCAGAAATATAATAAACCATTACAATAAAGTCGATAGCCGGGGCCGGTGTGAGACCTCGAGTTAAAGAAGGTTTCCGAGGTAAAAAAAAGATATATAATGTGGCCGGAGCAGGCTGCCTAAATATACAAGTGTACTTACCGCAGGTGCCCGCCGGTAGCCACGCTGCGTCGCTCCGGTCCGGGCGCCAATGTAACAACAGTGCCGACAAATGGAGAAAACACATATCATTTGGTAAAATCATTATAGCTGTACAGAAACAATAATAATGTAGTACATGCTCTTTTCAGAAACTCTCTATTGTTGTCTCTATTCATGCAATACACTCCAGATTTGTCTGTTTATGCATGTTTTTAACTTATGTTTAATTTATGTATATACTGTTTTATTAATTATAAGATTGTTTGAACGCTTGCTATAACATTGCCAGTTGTATGGAGGGCAGTTTTTTTTGGGACTATTTTTGACATTACATGGGTGGGGTAGTACTCTCACCTGTTTGCATGATTAGTAACATTTAGTGTCAACGTTTTCTCTATGCACCTAGGGATTCTTTGCTGTAGTGGTGAGTGGTTAACCTTTGTGATGCCATAAATTTCAAAACTTTGGCATCACCGCCATGACAGTGCAACACCCCTACCGATGCATAGGCAGAGGAGTAGTTGCAAATAAGCCCCTTTGTCTGTGTGTCCTCAGTAGGTGAGCCTGTACAACTCACTTCAAGGTCATATATTTAAATAGAGGTAAATATGCAGCGGTAGATACTGCCTGAACAGGCAAGGGTTAATCTTATTTAATGTTATTATCCAATGATGTTCCACCTTTCTAACTGGAGTGTGATTGGAGAGTGAGACCACCTGACCAGAGTGTAACAAAACCTCTGGACAAGAAGTTACAACCTCTCTTGGAACCTAGCTCTTCTAGAGAGCACACCTCTTTAGGCCCAGCTCTCACCACATGAGAAGCTTTTAGGCCCCAGCTCCTGAGACAGGAGCAACCTCTTCTACAACCGGAGGGATCAAGACACGTGTGAGATACCCTCAGTTCTACTAGAAAGCTAACCTCCTAGGATTAAACTGCAGACGTCCAATTGGACACAATACATCCCCAGTTGCATTACAACCAGGCTGGTGAACAAACCCTGAGGTTCACTCTCCATGACCACTCCAGTAATCTGGACTATCTAACATTCCGCCTCTATCGAATGTTTTGCGCATTGGCCTCTGTTGTATTCGAATAAGAATGTAGTTGATTTTGTTGCGGCACGTTGCCTCTGTCTGGTCCCTGCTACGCGTGTAGATCAAGGCTTCCCCATCCACTACCCCCAGGGGACATATACTACAGACACTAAGGGGGTGCCCCAGGGAGTAAACCCAGTACATATCAGCCTCTCCCTCCTTTTCTTGATTACACCACCCATTGGAGACCTGCCAAAGCTGTAGGTAAGCCTCGACTCCATGTCAGCACCGTGAAAAACTGCGTGCCTAGGCCGCAACCCGCCAACCACTCGATATTCTGGGCCCTGGATGCCTCCAGGCCGAAAGGAAAGGCTAGGCCCCGGTGGGGGGGATGTTGCAACAACAATTAACATATCTGGCAACAGGAGTGTCATGTCCTGATGTCTGATAAATGGGCGCCTATTCTGCATCTAAATTCCATAATTGTTTTTCCCATTTATTCAATTCCCCAGATACAGACAGCCCAACACACCACACCTTCAGTTTTACAATTTATAAATGTCTTAATTTTAATGGTTTTGTTCGTCACAATAGAGGTTCTCCCAGTTTTAACGAAGGGATATGCCACACATCCACTGCAACGAAACATGCCTGTCAGGGCCGGCTCCAGGTTTTTTAGGGGGACCCCTGCGGTGGACAGCCTCCTAAGTGGGCCCCTTTATGGCGCACCCCCAGTTAGTCACACTGGCCCCCCCTCCGCGGCGTGGACACACTGCCCTCATCCTCCCAATTACACATCCCCCTTCTGTATACACACTGCCCCCCCTCCTCCCCCTGTATACACCTGCGGCCCTCCTCGCCCGTGTATAAAAACACTGGCCACCTCTCCCCCGGCATACACCAACTGCCCCTCCCCCTGTTATACACACTGCCCCTCCTCCTCTGTATACACATGCCCTCCCTCGCCTGTATACACCATGCCCCCTACCCCCTGTATACACCACTGCCCCCTCCTCTCCTGTCATTACCCACTGCCCCTCCCTCCTCCCTCCGTATACACAACTGCCCCCTTCTCCCCCCTGTATACCACATGCCCCCCTCCCCCGTATATACACATGCCCCCCTCCCCCTGTATTGACCACCACACTGCCCCCCCCTTGTATACACCTGCCCCCCTCCCCCGTATTACAGCAATGCCCCCCTCCTGTATGCACACTCCCCCCCCTGTATAACACTGCCCCCCTCCGTTCCCCTGCACGTATACACACGCCCTTGTATACACAACCCTGCCCCTGTGTTAACCACACTGCCCCTGGTTATTACACACTGCCCCTGAATACACACACGCCTACATCCGCCCTGTATACACCACTGCGCCTGGCCCCTTGTTACACAACTGCCCCCTGTATAACACACTGGCCCCGTTGATACGCACTGCCCCCCCTCCTGGTACACGCCCCGTAGTACCCTGCCCCTGTATACACAACAACTGCCCCTTGATTACACACCTCGCCCCCCTCCTGTGTACAACAACGCCCCTGTATACACCACTGCCCCTGTATACCACACTGCCCTTGTATACACACGCCTGCTCCACACCTGCCCTTTCTACACCATGCCCCAGTTTATCACATTCCCCTGTATACACACTCGGTACCACTGACCTTGTATACCCCCAATGGCCCCCATCCTGTATACCACACTCCCACTCCCCCCTCCTGTATAACACCTCCCTATATACACAAGACCCCCCCCCTCCTGTATAACAATGCCCCTTGATATACACACTGCCCCTGTATCACACTGCCCCTTGTATACCACATGCCCCTACCTTATACCCGCCCCAGCTGTATTAACACTGCCCCTTTAGTACACACTGCCCCGGTATACACCTGCCCCCTACCCTGTAACAATGCCCCTTGTATACAACACTGGCCCCCTTCTGTAACACCCAAATGCCCCTGTATACACCACTGCCCACTTGTATACAATGCCCCTTGTGACACACGCCCCTTATCCACCACTTCCCCTTGTATACACCGCCTTGTTAATACCACACAGCCCTTGGTATACAAACACAAACGCCCCCCTCCTGTCTACACACTGCCCCCCCTCCGGTATGACACCTGTGCCCCCCCTCCGTGATCACACACTGCCCCTGTATACACACTTCCCCCCCGGCCTGTATACACACGATGTCACCCCTTGTATGCACACACTGCCCGCCCTGTATACACACTGCCCCTTTATACACATTGCCCCCTGTAATCACACTGCCCCCTGTATACACACTGCCCTTGTACCCACTGCGTATACACACTCGCCCCCTGATACACACACTGCCCCCCTCTGTATAACACTCTTGCCCCCCTCTGTATACACACTGCCCCTTTACACACTGGCCCTTATACACACTGCCGTCCCCCTGATAATACACACTCCCCTGTATACAACACTGCCCTGTATACACACCTTCCCCTTGTTATACACTGCCCCTGTATACACACTACGCCCCTTGTATTACATTTACGCCAAGGACCCAGCCGCTCCTGTATCACAATGCCCCCCCCTGATACACTTGACACTCCCCCTGTAATCACACTGCCCGAGCACCCTCGCCCCCACCCCCCTCTTCTGATACACAACCTGACCTCTCCCTGTATACACCACCCCCATGTCTCTCCCCCTTCCTGGGCCCCTGTCATGTCTCCTCCTCAACCTCAGCTCAGATGCAGCTCTTGTGTTGTCACCTGCTTTCCCTGCAGGTCATTGTGATCATGATGTCCTTCAGCCTATGCAAGTCCTGCCGGGGAAAGCAAGTGGCGCACAGTACTACTTGGACACAGATCCAAATGAGAGAGAGAGAAGGAACCTCCCGGCAGCGGGGCAGATATCCTGCTGGACCCCGGGGGCGCGAGTGGGACCCCCCGCCCAGTAACCCGGGCCTCGTACTTGGCCCCTGGACTACCGGGTGTCTGGTGCGCGGGCCCTGATTGCCTGTGGTTTTGTGATTATCAAGCCAGGTATTCTGTTTATGTGGGACATACTGACTATGCACCAGCCGATGAAATATATAACAAAGGTTAATAGTAACCAGTATTACTAAAAGTCTCGTATATGAAGTATTAATTAAGTGCGTACGCTCACTATAACAACAATATAAAATTGTGGATAATTAGCTCTTACGCCTCCTGAGGGCTGCCCCGAGCTTCGTCCTCGCCAAATTATGCTTTGTTTCAGTATTGTCTGCCCAAGAAGCCGGAGATAAGTACACTGTGTTTTCCCTGAAAAGGCAAGAAGTAATGCACCATCCCACAGCCTGCATGTTGTGCATATTGAATCAATCTATCTCAGGTTGATTATACTTGTATGGACTGTTTAGGCAGCTTTTCTTGTGTATGTGGAAGCAATGTGTTAAGTATGGGCCTGTAACAGCTTTCTCAAGGTCTCCTGAATTTATAATTGTTTTTTTAGCCAAACACTCATTATGGGATTAAACACATGGGGCAGATTTATCAAGTTCTGAAGGCAGAATTTTTCCGGGCATTGCACAGTTACGAACCAGATCACAGCTCAGCTTTGATTTACACGCATGGCTCCAGTAGGAAAATATTTTAAAGTGGGAGCTTGATTGGTATGCCATGGGCAACTGGAAATATTTCTGACTTTTCAGACACTTTGATGGTAAATATTGCCCACACATTGTTTCTGATGATCAGTGTCCCAAGGTAATGTTTGGTTCCACGGTGCATAAAAACAAATGGTAGATTTCCTTTAAGGCAACTTAAATCTTGTTTTTGTCTGAAAAATGTCTCAGACAAATTACATGAATAAAAATATCTAGAACTATGAAGAATGTGTTACTTAAGACCATTAATGAACTCATTTTACTCTTCTGATATGTAAACTGAGCAGAGTGAATATTGCAGTACTTCTTGTTGAAGCGGCAATGGAATATAAGTTTGGTATCTTGGTGATTATACTGACCTGAAGAATAAAGGGGATGTATCATTTTGACTGCCATAAAAACAGTCCATAAGAAAATGGCCCAGCTGCATTTTTCGGCATGTCCACTTCATTTGGAGGTTTTTTTCCCATCTGTGTGGTATTGTGAGGAATATTAAAGGGAACCTGTCACCAAAAGACTCACTTTTAGCACAACCTTGGTGCCCCATACAGCATAGTACATATACTGCCAAAGAGATTTTGTATGAAAAAAAGGTTTTACACAAAAAAAGTTATGTTATATAGTACTTTTCAATGCCATGTGCTCTGTGACTAGGCCATTCATCCCCTGGGAGTGGCTATAGAGGAGCAGTTCTCCCCCACCTTTAGGAAACAGCTCCTCCGTGTGTCTTTTTCCAACTTATAAAACGCCCATCACCCAGCTTAGCAATTCCCCCTGCAGTATCCCTTCTGTGGATGTCATCAAGCGTTGTTCTGCCCGCTACTAGCATGGTGTACCTAATAAAGTGGCCGGTGAGTGTATACTGCCAAAGAGATTTTGTATAAAAAAAAAAGGTTTTACACAAAAAAAGTTATGTTATATAGTACTTTTCAATGCCATGTGCTCTGTGACTAGGCCATTCATCCCCTGGGAGTATCTATAGAGGAGCAGTTCTCCCCCACCTTTAGGAAACAGCTCCTCCATGTGTCTTTTTCCAACTTATAAAACGCCCATCACCCAGCTTAGCAATTCCCTCTGCAGTATCCCTTCTGTGGATGTCATCAAGCGTTGTTCTGCCCGCTATTTAAAACTCTTGCTGACCGCGGCCGGCTCTGCTTCATCTGTGTGTGTCCTGGCGCACTTTGCAAAGGATACTAACCGCGCAGGCGCAAGAATGCCTGATGCGGTCAGTGAGAGCTTATGACAGCAGGTAGAACGTCATTTTATAAGGACATACAGAGGAGAGGTTTCCCGAGGTTGGAGGGGAAACTGCTCCTCCATATCCACTCCCAGGGGACAAATGGTCTAGTCACACAGCACATGGAGACTAAATATATACCACTTCCTAGTGGTAGAAAATAGGGTATTAATTATTGTGCTTCTATTATTTTATTGCTTCCACTTTTCATAACTGCTAATTTAGGGTAATTCCAGACTACCAAAATCTTTATAAAAAGATACCCATTATAAGAAACATTACACTTACCTCTAATCCTTTACTAAAACTAAACTAAAACTATTTGTGCTATATTGACTCTGTTCACATCGGTTTACAGCACAAATTCTAAAGCTTCTGCCCTGATGGATGTCATAAAATATCTGTGGGGTCTGGGTTGTTAGGTTCAGTACTGGAGTCTGTTTTGATGGCAAGAATGGAGTGATTTTCTTTCTGTCCAATCTGATAGCATTTGCAATGGAGCTTACACTGCGAATCTGCAAAGGGAATCACAACTTAACTACCTAAACTAACTTCAGTGTAATAAAGGGCTTTACCCACACATGCCACCCATATCTTTGCTTTGCTCCACTCCTCCCATGTCACTTAAGAAATATGCAAATTGGACTGAAGTGTTTTTGCAGGACAGTTTAGGGATACTCATCTCTCTGGGTCCAGGAGTGATGTAACTGAAGGGGGGAGGATGAGAGAAGGTTCTGGGAGCATAGCATGAAGCTTTGTTAATGATGTGGAGCCAGAGCCCTAAGGTACTCTGCTAACATCCCTAAAGCACTTCAGCCTAATTTGCATAGTTCAAAAGTTAACTTTGGCACAGAAGGAGTAAGAGTAAACCGAGTTTTCTGTATCCGTAAGTACCTTATCCTGAGTGATGCTCTTGGGTCAGGGGTGGGGGGGTATAACAGATTTAAAAGCTAAGTACATTCTCTTATTTTAACTTTATAAAAGTAATTATTGTTTAACACCTTAGTTGGGCTTAAAACTGGCATAGCCAGTAAAAGCTGCTTTGGATTTTAAGGTTGAAGATTATGAATGGGAGACTTTAAAAGGGAAGGAAGCAGACAATTAACCATTTGTGTTAGATAAGAATATTTGTACTGTAGCTTCTTTGCCAAAATGAAGAGGAAGTAGGCAGTGAGCCATTCTGTAGTGGCCAGTCTTCCTTTAGCATCCACAATTTTTGTTTCAGTTGGCAGTAATTCATAGCAGTGAGTAAAAGTAAAAGCATTTATAGAGAAAATATATCCAGTAGGTTATAATCTAGTTATAATCTAAGATATGTTTTTATTGTGCAGTGGCACAAGTGCTAAATCACACACAGCAGGTCTCTGGAGCCTATATAGCAGGAGCAGAGGCTGTATTGCTCCTTTGTACAGAAATACATGCAGATCAGCTCAGGCAACACCATTGAAGTGAACAGAAGCTGAGATGCAGTTACCCAGCACAGCCGCTGCACAGTGGAATGGACCATCTGCCTCCAATTCCCTCCAATGTGAAGTACTGGACCCCGAGCTATGTTTTCTTTTCAAATCTCTTTTCATTGTTGTTTTAATATAACAGCATAAAACATGTAGGAATTCACAGACTGGGTTACATTACCATACTGTACTACCTAAGGGCACATTCACATGGCCGTCTGCGGGGACGTACATGCGGCCGCAAATTTGCGGCCGCATGTACGTCCCCATAGACGGCAATAGCGGCGCGGCGCAGATCCGGCCCGCACACCGCAAAAAGATAGAGCATGCTCTATCTTTCGGCATGTGTGCGGCCGTGCGCCGCTATTCTCTATGGAGGGAGGAGGGGCTGCCTCCTCCTCCTCTCCAGCACACGGCGGTATGCCCGCACGGCGGGCATACCGCTGTGTGAATGTACCCTAAATAGAACAACCAAACAAACAATCAACAATAAATAAAGCTCCATTGTACGAAATTGTTTAACATGTAGTGGCATAATGAAATACATGAGGTAGAGTAAAAGAAATGTATATGTTGACAATGAACGTGCCTATAGTGTAAGTGAAGTTAGGCATGGGGCCTACAGATGAGAGGTGAGGTGGTTGGGTCATGAAAAGGAAGAATTTTATTGATGAGTAGTGGAGTGGGATAGGGAGGTAGAGGGCTAACTGTCTGTAAGTAGTGAGAAATATAAGGAGACTGGGGAGTTTGTCGGTGTTTTGAGCATTTCCAGGAGGACCAGATTTTTTTTGTATTTCAAGTGGTTACGGTTCTAAAAGGTGCAGATCTCTTCAAGTCTGCAGAGTTGGGAAACCTTATTCGCCCAGTGGGAAGGAGAAGTGGTAGGGGTTCTTCAGAGGGAGGGGATGGGTGCTTTCACAGCCATGAGAAGTTGTAGCAACAAGGACTTATTGAACCCTGCAGTGTGGAATAATGGGATAAGGTTGAAAAAAACATTTCTGGTTTAAGTGGTGGTGCTCCTAGGCATAGCTCAGTAATAATTGGGGTTACAGAGTCCCAGAAGGGACGAACTTTAATACAGTCCCACCAAATGTCGACATGCCTTTTGATTGCTAAAATCCCCAACACTAAGGTGTATGCACAAGTGGTTTTAGCACAAATAAAAAAAAAAAAATAAAGTATGAACTGTGCTTTATAAAGAAGAAAACAAGTTCTTCAGTAAGTGTGGCCCCTCCCTGGCGCACATGGAATTCAATTTGAATAAAGACAGAAATTTAAAAATAGAATTTGCTCTAAAATAACAGATTATTAAGAAAGTAATACGTGAGTATACTGTAGAAAACTCAGAGCAGGTCCTATGTTTGTGGCAGAGGCCATCTAATAGAAGTCTAAGGGAATGTGAAAAATATGTCATCCACAAGCAGTCTGTATTTGCAGATCAATCTAATACAATCATGTGGTCCCTCAAGAGGTTGGGACAAGATAGTGACACCATTTGCCAGAATTCTGTTTTTTTTTTGTGTTGATACGCAGAAACAGTTGATATGTGAATGACACACAGAACATCTTTGTGGATACATGGCTCAGAAACTGATTACACCACGATGACACACAGACAGTAAAAATGGACCACAGATCCAGAGTGGTAAGAGAAAAACAGACATGTGCAGCTGGAAATACACTTTTATATCCCAAATGTAAATTATGCAATTTCTATTACTGAACTAATAAGCTTTTTGCCTGTTATTTAATCCTAATGTGTGAACCTCAATTTACTTGTATACAGTATAGAGTATATTTCAAGGTAACATGGTGTTTTTTTGCCCATCAGATATTACTCTATGGAGTACGATGGAATTATAGAAGGGTTCTACTAAACCTAATGAATGATTTAGATGCAGTTTATGTATTCACTTAGTTGTACTTATGAAATACATAAAGAATGTCCATTTCAGTGGAATTTTCTGGAATTTGCATCATTAAATCAATAAAACCGTCTGCATATTGAGAAAGTGTTGGTTGCTATAGTTTCAAACCCATCCATCTGTTATTATACAACGCAAATGTCAACTCAGTAAAAAGCTATCCTCTATCGTAATGAATTAATTCTATTAGAATTTGGACTCAAAGTCAATATTTCTTTCAAGTTACATATTGCAGAGACACTAAGATAATCTCTTCCATTACTGTGTGTTGAGTATGTTAAAAAGGAATGAATAGACACAGTTCATTATTCACACTGGAAGTGGACTATGCAGTAATTCTAGCTCTGGAGTGCAGATATAAGTCAAGTTTCTGTCAAAGATGACTGGTGTGTGAATTCTTTTCCCATACATAGCACGATGTAACATCTGTATTCTCCAGCAGGTGTGTATAACGATGCAAACATATAGTGGAGCAGTAAACACCCTGGGAAAATAGGCTTGGCTCAAGTCTCAATAAATATTGCATTCCTTATGGTATTAATCACCATATTCACTTGCAGCTCTCAGGAGGCCTGTCCAACCCACAAACTAGCAACTTCAAGTAAAATGAAACTGCACTTTGTGCACGGATACACAATAGCCTTCTACACCCAATCAGAGGTGTAAAGTACAGAAGAGTAGAAGAGTAGAGAAGAAAAGGTTCACCCTTGTTAGTTACAATATATACCAGTGAATCTCCCAGCTCTGCTCTGGTCACATATAGCAACTAAACATATGGCATCATAGGTCAAGTGCCCTGCATCATAATCTCATAGCTGCAGCTCTGATGGCACATAAATGAAGTCATTTCATGGTACTGTCATGATCAATAGGCATCAGTGGGTTCTATTTTACAGGTTGTGATATGGGCCCTAGAATAAAAGTGAACCCACCCATCTTGTATGTTGTCAAGCAGATAAGCAGATTCTAGATTGTGTTGCTTTCATGGCCTGGTGTGGTGCATCATCTAGAAAATCAAATTTGAAGTGAGATGTAAATAGGTTTTATGAAGTGAAGTAGGCGGAGAGTTTAACAATGAAGTTAAGCTCTAACTGCCTCAGAATGCCTCCTTCACTGTATGATGTCAATCACAGGGGAGGAGGAGTTCCGAGGTGGTAAAACTCTCTGCCTCCCTGACTTTACAGAGCCAACTAACATCTCACTTCAAAGGTGATTTTCTGGATGATGCCACCAAGCTGGCCTACGATAGAAACATGATCTAGAAGCTGCTCATCTGCTTGACTACATACTGGTAATAGTTTATTAGGCCAATTTCTGATCACAGGTTCCCTTTAAATTACCAGTTTTGTCATTAAATGTTGTATGATAAATATGATTTCTTATAAATAAAACCAATATGGAGTCAACAAGTCCTGGCTAGTCTCTGTTGCAGTTTTATGTCAAATATTTGGGCCAGAAATCAAATTTTCATAGCAAAAACAAAATTACAAATTTTGGGGTCTCTGCTGCTGATTTTTGGTACAGCGTACCACTACTCTGCTACTGGGTTATTTTGCAGATTTTTCACACAAAAAATCTGCGCAATACGCATCATATGCAGACAGCCTTAAGATAACAGCTTTTCATCATCTTTAGCACAAACACCTTTATCAAGAATATTTCATACAGCTCCATTTAAACTGGCAGTAGAGAGCCTTATTAGATTATTGGGTACTGAGACCAATGGTACGGGCTTCAGAAAAAGTGTCAACTGCTAGAATCATTAGAGTATCACCTATTAAAGGATGCAGAGTTAGCCCTCGATATCCCCTTCACAACCAGTCAACATACACAGCTGACCATTGCTGATAACTGCAGTGGTCAGTGGCACCAATTGCCACAGTTAACCTGTTAAATGCTGCAATCAAACTCGACCATAGCACCTACAGTGCTGCCTTTGGAAGCCGCTATCTTTTATGGCGTACCCCCCTATAGAGGGCATCTGTAGCCATGACAGCTGGATCAGATCCCCTAAGGTTTCCCTAAAAAGGGCTGAAATTCAATGTAAATGTAAAAAAAAAAATCCATAACTGTCCATTCATCTCAGCTTTTGGTGCTCCAAAGAAGATTGGGCCAATGCAGCCAGTCACTGGCCTGGGGTTGACATGGCATAGCTGGTTACATTGCTAAGCAATAACAGTGTCTATGCAGAGATCACGTAAAGGAAATCTATCATCAAAATCAAGCATGATAAACCATTGACACTAATAGATCCAAGGACTGTGACTGAGGGTATCTTTATTAATAGTTATCCATGGTCTCCTTCCTTCTAAAATCTTTCTAAAAATCAACTTTTAACATTATGTTGATGAGCTAAAAGGGCATTACCAAAGCCCTGCCATGTTTTGGCTTCATAGACTGTTACAATGTGCTGGAACAATTCCCCCCTGCCATGGTGTGTGGAAACTTCCTTTGCTGCCCTAAGATTATATCAGGCAGATGGAGGGGGAAAGTGCTGAGAGAGCAGGGGGTAAACAGTGTAACAGCCTGTGAAGCTTTGGGGTGTTCTCCCCCCTGAGCCTTTTTAGCTCATTAGAATAATTTCAAAAGTTGATTTTAGAAGGAAGAAGGCCGTGAATAACAAATATAAGAAGATTACCACAGTGATGGTGCCTGGATCTATGAGCAAGTGTCCCTGGTTTATAATGCTTCATTTTGATAGTAGATTTCATTTAATTGTTTCTGCTTAGTGATGGCAGTGATTTGTTGAACTGGGGAAATCGAGTGGTCTGATATGTGCAAGGTTTAATAGAAACAGAAGAAAAGAGTGCGAAAACTATATAGTAGCAGTTAGCACTACAGTATATAAATAGGGCGTAGGTTTCTTAAACATTGAACTAGAAACATGGTTGTGCAATTGATTATAGGATTAAAATAAAAAACATCTAATGGTTAAACACTGATTTCCATTATGCAACTGAACCCTTATTTGTTCTATTTATACTACTATTTTCTACTATTAGTGCCAACATTGTGTACCCATGGGTTATCAGAAAGAAGAAACATTACCTTTATTTCATTGATTTAGATTTAAACTCGTAGTAAAAAGAACTTATGTATACAAACATGAGACCTTTGAGGATTTCCCCGTGGTGAAGGGGAGTAAGAAAGAGGCAGGTAACATTTCTTTTTCCTGCCCTAGATACGGCTCCTCAGCGTTCTTCCAGTAGAACCAGTAAACCTCTTCAAAGGGAATCTGTCTGTAGTTTTGACCAGACAAAATGTAGCCAGTGTTAAGAAGCGACCCAGGAGTGCAATGTAATCATACATGTTTGTGTGTTGTTATTACGGTAATAACAAGACTGTGAAAATGCATTTATAATTCAAGAATGTAGCTGGACTTGTGGCTCTCTAGTGCACTGGTTTGTGAGATTTCTTTACTGAACACAGCAAAAGTAACTGTTGTAGTATTCAAACAGAAACCTGATACAATGGGAGGTATTTAAAATGTGTCTCAGCTTCAGACCAGTTTCTAGCTGGAAAACACTTGTCTTTTGGTGTGCCAGATCTATCACTGTGATGATGAATTCTGGTGCAGCATAAGACTGTTGGTTCCTACGTTAGACTTACTTTTAGTTTGTCTAAACTGTGCGCCAGAATTTTCCTGCAAGGCAAGCCCCTTTCTCGCTAGCCATGCCCATCTCACAAAGGCTATGCCCCCTTAATAGGACAAGTCGGGAAAGTGCCAAATAAAGGTCTAAAAGACTTGATAACTGTGGTGCAAGGCATTTTAGCCAGTGTTTTTGGCCCCAAACGACCAGAATTGTGGCGCAAGTGTGTTTATAAATCCCCCAAATATGTCTATAAGGAATTAAAATTTTGTCTACTCTCTTTCTTTAGTCTACACAGTTGCTTTCTGATTCACTACAGAGAAAAAGTGGATGAAAAAATAGGACGCTGTTTAATTTTTTTGGAATAAAGTTTGTTATTTTTACTTGCATTACTGATTTATTTAAAGAGAAACTGTAAAGGTTTTTTGTTTTTCACAAATAGATAGCTCTTGGGATGTAAAACAACTTTGGCTATTATGTTTATTACCTATATACAGTAGTTTCCTTGCTATATCCCTCAGATTACCTCAGAGCTGCAATAGCTGCCACCACTCCATGTGCGGATAAGCCCTGGAATCCGTCAGTGTTAATAAACTACGGATTCATGGGAGGGGAGGAGCTGCTACCCCCTGCTCAGGAGGAGGTCATGTTTCAGTGAACTCAGCAGAGCTGAAAGTGTTCTTAACAGTGAATGCAGCAGAGCTGTATATGTATACAGATGTCTCCTGCACAGAATCGTTAGGTACAAGATCTCTCTGTTCCCTATGAGTCCCTCGAAACCAGTCTGTGATTCTAGAGAAGTTTCTATGTCTGTCTCTGCTCTTCTACCAACTCACTTCCCCCACCTTGTCATCTGCAGTATCCCTTCTTTCCAAATAAGCTATTAACCCTAACTGCTCAAACAGCACAGGCTATAGACTTCATGTAACAGGTGTACTAATGATTTCTACCACTTCTTTCATGTCTCCTGCTCCTCCATGTGATGGAAGCTGCCAGGCTGTCACCATGTGTGCTGTACATGTCCCCTGCTCCTCCATGTGATGGAAGCTGCCAGGCTGTCACCATATACATTCTGTCTGTGCTGTACATGTCCCCTGCTCCTCCATGTGATGGAAGCTGCCAGGCTGTCACCATATTCATCGTGTATGTGCACTGTGCAGTGTTCACTGGATTTACTTGTGGGAAACTTAATGTATTTAATGCTAAATTACTTTGAGAGAGAACACAAGGCATCATGGGATGTGTGGGTAAGTTAGCTGGCCTCAGCCTGAGGGCATAGACTGACACATATTAGTATTTGCCCACTTCACCTCTGGTGAGAAAGATTTTTGTCAAACATTTTCAAAAAAGAAAATGCCATAACTTGGGAAAGAAAAGGGCGAGCAGCACAAAGTAGGCATCGTTCTTTTTGTTTCAAAGGGGGAATCACATATAATAATTTTGTAAATATCACTAAATAGCTTTACAGTTATGCTTTAAAGAAAAATACTTAGTTATGATTATGCAATGGATCAATGATCTCATTGCAAACATAGAAACATGGATCTGCCATCTTATCTTAGGATCTGACACTTCTTAAATACCCGTGCAAGCCATTTTAGCCAAGAAGAACGTGCACAGTCCAACAAAGCCCTTAGTAAATGTTCCTCATTATGTACTTGGTTTACATAACTTAAAGGGGTATTCCGGGAATATGAACATCCGATACAAAAACCCATGATGCTATAAATAAATGAATATAACAAAACTCAATGTCATTATTCACAAAATGAACTTAAATAGTTTGATTGTATGATTCACAAGCTTTTTTGGCCTCTCTAAAGTATGCCAAGTTATCATTAAGATGGCTGCCACTGGAAACTACAAGGCCCAAGATTCTTTAGTTCTCAGTAACTCCTCCTCCCTCTTATGCTCTGCTCCCAGTGATGATGTAACAGACTTTCTTGCTCTGTTACCATAGTAATGATGTGTAACTGCCATCACTGCACATCACCACAACACTGGCCATACTGGATGTACTGAAACCAACCGACTACAGCCAAACCATGTGGACATGGTGAAGGACATGTCATGTGGACATGTGACCAGCGGCCATCTTCTGTCCTGTGTCTGCTCCGCACGGAGGAAATCAACAGACTGATTAAAGCCCAGTAACATTTTAATTCTTCATTACAGTGTATGTCAACAACATTTTTCTACTAAGGGGAGCAAAATTTTAAATAAAAACTAAATACATATTAGCTTATATTTTAAGGACCCATTTGTATATGAATTATTCTTTTTCCTGGAATACCCTTTTAACTCTGAGGGACACACAATACAAATATAACCGTGATTTATCTTTATGCTTGCTATGGGATTTTCTGAGTGAAAATCTCATTCTAAGTCACTGGAATGAGAGTACCTGAGACCGTCAGTCACTGGAATGAGAGTAGACGAGACAGACAGTGTTAGTGACTAAGGGCTCTTTGACATTGGTGTTGTGTTTCACATCCGTGGTTCAGTAATTTTCACAGAGCCATTGGTTTCAATTTTCTTACAGAGCCATTGGTTTCAATGGGTGTTTTCATACTGGCTTTTACGTATGGGTGAATTCACATTGACGTGATTTTTCGCTGAACCCATTTTGGGCTATGGACACATATAGATTGATTTTCTCTTCCTGGCTTCAGTGATTTTTCACTGACGCCTTACTGAAACACTGTTTTTAAACACTCATTTCAGTATATTTCTGCTGATCCAATATTGTCATTGAACACAAACAGAACAGGTTCTAAACTGACCACTGATCAATGCAAAAAAAAAGAGAAGAGAAAACCAATCTGTACGTGTCCAAATGGGTTCAGTGAAAAATCACTGATGTGAAAAAAAAACGCCAATGTGAAACCATTACCCAAGGTAAATGCTTGCTTGTGTTTGTTGCTCTAGACTTGTGAAAGGCATTACTAATGAAGAGTAGCTTGTTTGTGTCCCTCCTGGTACAGCTGTAATGAATTGTCATTCACATGGCTATTATTATTATTTTCACTTCTATGCCATAAAGGTATATTAGGTGTTGCTGGGTAGCCTTTCTAAAATAATTTAGCATTATAGTGCTCTACATGTCAGGCTTTATTCTCATTATGCTGAATAATGTATGTTGCTCGCACCTATTCATAGTGACCTCTGTTTGAACCACTTGTTTCTTCATGCAAGTTTAAAACCTTTTGGTGAACATTAATCTGTTTGTTATCACTTACTTTCCTGCTTGAGAAAATGCCTGCTGCAAATCTAGATACAAGACTTCTGGAATTCCCTCCAGCATTACTGGCAGTAAGTGGAGTTGGGAAATCATTTTTCTCCTGTAACATTACATAATAATTTCTAGAGAAAAAATATTTCCTTGGTGAGATTCTTTTAATTTTTTTCATAGAAATTGTGAAAGAGATATCTACTGTGGTGTAAGTGTTTCTGGGGAAATCCGCAAATGTATTAAACCATAATAGTAAAGATAGTGCTATTACTATTATAAGGAAATTATTAGTCATACCATTCCCAACATAAGATATGTGAAATGAATGCAACATTGACTGGATTGAAGATTACTGCATTAATAAATACTGGATTTGAAACCAGAATGTGTTCACGGGTCACATCCTAAACACTGTCAACAGGGGTGGTTACCATTCATATATTTCCAAAATTGTAATGTTTAAATGACATTTATTAAGAAAAAGAATTGCATAACATTTTACTTTCACCTGATTTGGTAATAGGAACAAACATGCATGTAAGCATTTCAGGGTACATTTTATAGTGTAAACTAAGAACAGACCAAGGAAATTCATAAAAGTTATTAGTAGAGATGAGCGAACACTAAAATGCTCGGGTACTCGTTATTCGAGACTCTTTTTGGATTTTCCTTATTAGAAGTGTTGTGAGACCATTATATGACCTGTTTTACGAGTGTTTTAGCTGTTTTCAATTCCATATGTTTGGAGAGATTTACTAACATTTTAACATTGTTTTTTGATACATATTCAGTGCAGACACATTAATCCATCAAAGTGGTCTTTGTTAACTGTAGACTGTAGAGTAGACTACTGCAATCAACCAGTGGCCCGGAAGTTAGGGGTATTTATTATCTATATTGTGAACCGGTAGGCAGATGACCCACTGCGGATTAATAAATATAAAATAATTCCTTATTTATATATAGCACACAGATTATTCAGCGCTGCACAGAGTTTGCCAAATAAGTCCGTGTCCCCATGGGCTCACAATCTAAATCAACCTACCAATCTTGTGGAGGTGAGGGAGGGGAAAATGCAGGACAGAGGAGGAGGAAAACCAATGAACATGGAAGAAATACAACTCTCTTTGCAGCGTGACCTTGTGGGACTTGAAGACCCAGTTCCCCAGCGTGGACACGCACATTAAAAAACATAAAAAATTCTCATTGTTGATTGCCGTCAAGGTAGTGACATTTTATGTGTTTTGGGCACTAACTCCTAGTTAAAGTTCTTTTATAAAGTCAAAAAGGAGCTAATGGGACATATTTAGAGCATGCTATTTTTTAATCATCCGAATGTATATTCCTTGGAGGACCAAAGAAGACTAGAGAAAGTGCTATTGCACCCAGACCGCTATCCAAATCCTGCCTTTGTCCGGCTCTATAGTTGAAAGGCACATGGAGATGAGTAAAGTTCACTTAAATTGTAAATGCCTCAGTTAGTATTACTAGAAGTAACCCATATAAAGAAACAACGATTTCTTTTGTAGGTATATTTGCACACGCTCTTTTCTACTGGACCTTGGGTTGTTATAGCAGCTGCTTAAATCTCTTTCTCTGCAAATGACAGTATATTTAAAGAGGAGGAGGCGGACAATGCCAATCCTTTTATTTCATTTTTGCAATATGAGTTCCATATTTGTGCGAATTGAGCCAGTAAAAGCAAAATCGATGTTTCTATTATGACTGCGCGGGATGATCACAATCATTTTGCCCTTTGTGGTTGGTTGAAATCCATGCTGCAATTACAGAGACCAGACATGGTAGTGAAAAGAGCCTCAATTGGCTTTCAGCTACAATTATCAAACAACTCACCATTTTAATGCAGATATAGATTGCCGCCAAGCAATAACTGACTACTTGAATTGTGAAGTAGCTGTTCCATGGAATATTGCAGAACTGGCTGTTACAATAAACAATTATTTTGATATTTTAAGAGCTCCTACTGTGGTGGATGTTCATTGATAGAGAGAGCGGAAGTCATTTGCATTTGACCATGGTCTATATTCAATGTTCCACATGAGTTTAGGTTGTTTGATAGATGCAACGCTCAGATTGTGTTTTGCAAGCCATCACTCAGAAGCTTTGTTTTATCTCAGCCCATTGCAGTTTTATGATGAATGGTTAATACAACGTAAGGGTAAACTTGTACTAAGGAGGAAGCAAATATCTAAATGCACAGAGGTTTTGTGAACAAGGTTAATGATATGCAGAAATTTATCTCTAAACTACTGTACAAGAAGACATTTAAAAGGATTATCTCATCTGGGCATGACATTTTATTAATCATTTGCCAATACTGTACATGCATTTCAATTGGTGTTAGACTCGTGAACAAGATTGTGTCTGGATACGACACTGACTGCATGGAGTTGTAGCACAAGAAACAAAATTTCTTTTTGCAAACAAATGTCTTGAGGAGTTACTGCATTTCCCCACAATGTTCCCATATGAAACAATGAATCCAGATGGGTTGAACACATCAATAGCGCATTTGTGGCCAACAGTACCAGAATTGAGAAAATGGTCAATCCAAAGGACAGTTATTCTTGTTTCTCTAAGAGACAACTGGCTTACATTTTAATGGAATATCTCCACAATTGTAATTTTTCTAAAAACATCCAAGTAAAAAAATGGATAGGTATGACAATGAATTATATAAATGTAAATTTCCTGGTGACTGGGAGTACCTCATTAACCACTACCCAATGGCTAATTTTCTGTTTTATTTTCATTTTTTCTTTAAAAATACCATAATTTTTGTTATTATTCATTGTACAGAGCTTTATAAGGGCTTGTTTTCAGTGTCATAAATTGTATTTCCTATGGTGGATTTAATTTTCTAGCCATGTACTGGGAAGAAGAAAAAAATTTCAAAATGAGCTGACTTGAGAAAGGACTTTTAAGATTTTCTTGTGTTCTCTGTTTATAACTTTACTGTGTGCGTCAAATCATATCTTCCCTTTATTCTTTTGGTCTAGGCAAAAAGGGATACCAAATTACAAAGGTTTTATTGTTTCAAAAAATTAAAAAGTTTTGCAAAAAAAAAAAGTCTAATTTGGGATATTATCATACTAACAACTTGTCATACTTTGGCCATGTACCGTTCAATTGTTCTTTAGATCTTATATTGTACATGTTTACATGCCATGTGGGAGAAAATAAAACAATTTAAGCAGTACTTTTAATTAGAGATGAGCGAACACTAAAATGCTCGGGTACTCGTTATTCGAGACGAACTTTTCCCGATGCTCGAGTGCTCGTCTCGAATAACGAACCCCATTGAAGTCAATGGGAGACTCGAGCATTTTTCAAGGGGACCAAGGCTCTGCACAGGGAAGCTTGGCCAAACACCGGGAACCTCAGAAAGGATGGAAACACCACGGAAATGGACAGGAAACAGCAGGGGCAGCATGCATGGATGCCTCTGAGGCTGCTAAACGCACCATTATGCCAAAATTATGGGCAACAGCATGGCCATGACAGAGTGACAGAATGAAGCTAGATAGCATCTAAAACATCAATAATTGACCCTGACACTATAGGGGACGGCATGCAGAGGCAGCGGCAGCAGGCTAGAGAGGTCATGGCGACATACCCTAAATGGACTCAGGCTTCAAACCAAAGGGTGGCAGAGAGGACCAAAGGAGGTGAGCAAGGGCTCATAATATCGGTACATGATAAAAGTTTGCCAGTATATTTTGTGGATTACCCAGCAGGGTGGCGACAAAGTTAACATGGAAGCATGAAAACAACCCAAAATTGCTGACACAGCTTTGATAAGGGGACCATGTATGGAGGCAGTGAATAGTAGTAGATTAAAGGTGCTGCAGTAAAACTATGTTAGTTGGATCTTGGCATGGAGCTGGCGTCCGCTGCCAGGCGAGCTTTCGCCAATCCAAGCCCCTGTCTCTAGGCTACTCCCCAAACAGCACTTTAAGAACCTTTTGTATAAGATCAGTGTAGTAGCGTTCTTATAGTTTGGATATGGCGGGTGAGGGGAATGTAAACAGATGCGCAAGAAGCGCATGATGCGCATGGAGCTGGCGCTCGCCCAGGCGAGCTTTCGCCAATCCAAGCCCCTGTCTTAGGCTACCCCCAAACAGCACTTTTGTATAAGATCAAGTGATGTAGTAGCGTTCTTATAAGTTTAGGATATGGCGGGTGAGGGGAATGTAAACAGATGCGCAAGAAGCGCTGAAATAATATCCCTAAATGGTAAAAGTTTGCCAGTATTTTTGTGGATTACACAGCGGGTGGCGACAAAGTTAACAACTTTGATGTGGAATCCATGAAAACAACCCAAATTTCTGCCTGACACACTCGTTTGATAAAGGGACGATGTATGGAGGCAGCTATATGGACGACTTTTGGAGGTAGGAAGGAGACAACGTGTGGGAGCTGCTATGGAGACAATTTAATTTGGATAGTGCCTGTATGTGGACGTCCCAAACATTTTCAAACCAGAGGAGCAGGTAGGTGGCCCTCCAGTAAAATGGGTAGATTGAGTGCCTGTATGTGGCAGTCCCAAAAATTTTCACAACCAGAGGAGCAGGTAGGTGGCCCTCCAGTAAATGGAATAGATTGAGTGCCTGTATGTGGCAGTCCCAAAAATGTTCAAACCAGAGGAGCAGGTAGGTGGCCTGCAGTAAAATGGAATAGATTGAGTGCCTCTGATGTGGCAGTCCCAAAAATGTTTCAAACCAGAGGAGCAGGTAGGTGGCCTCCAGTAAAATGGGATAGATTGAGTGCCTGTATGTGGCAGTCCCAAAAATGTTCAAACCAGAGGAGCAGGTAGGTGGCCCTCCAGTAAAATGGAATAGATTGAGTGCCTGTATGTGGCAGTCCCAAAATGTTTCAAACCAGAGGAGCAGGTAGGTGGCCCTCCAGTAAAATGGAATAGATTGAGTGCCTGTATGTGGCAGTCCCAAAAATTTCAAACCAGAGGAGCAGGTAGGTGGCCCTCCAGTAAAAGGGATAGATTGAGTGCCTGTATGTGGCAGTCCCAAAAATGTTTCAAACCAGAGGAGCAGGTAGGTGGCCTCCAGTAAATGGAATAGATTGAGTGCTGTATGTGGCAGTCCCAAAATTTTCAACCAGAGGAGCAGGTAGGTGGCCCTCCAGTAAAATGGAATAGATTGAGTGCCTGTATGTGGAAGGGCAGTCCCAAAAATGTTTCAAACCAGAGGAGCAGGTAGGTGGCCCTGCAGTAAAATGGAATAGATTGAGTGCCTGTATGTGGCACTCACAAAAATTGTTTCAAACAGAGGACCGGGTAGGTGGCCCTCCAGAAAAATTAAATGCATGAAGTACTATAGCAAGAGCCAGTGGGCCCTGTCAAAAAATAGCCATTTTCCTCTGCTTTACTGTACAAAGAGGAGGAGAAGGAGGAAAATGAGGAGGAGGAGGAGGAGTGGATCAATTATTCAGGTTGAGCTTCCTTCACCTGGTGGAGATTGGAAATTCTGAGAAATCCAGCCTTTATTCATTTTAATAAGCGTCAGCCTGTCAGCGCTGTCAGTCGACAGGCGTGTACGCTTATCGGTGATGATGCCACCAGCTGCACTGAAAACCCGCTCGGACAAGACGCTAGCGGCAGGGCAGGCAAGAACCTCCAAGGCGTACAGCGCCAGTTCGTGCCACATGTCCAGCTTTGAAACCCAGTAGTTGTAGGGAGCTGTGTGATCATTTAGGACGATGGTATGGTCAGCTACGTACTCCCTCACCATCTTTCTGTAAAGATCAGCCCTACTCTGCCGAGACTGGGGACAGGTGACAGTGTCTTGCTGGGGTGACATAAAGCTGGCAAAAGCCTTGTAAAGCGTACCCTTGCCAGTGCTGGACAAGCTGCCTGCTCGCCTACTCTCCCTCGCTACTTGTCCCGCAGAACTACGCACTCCGCCGCTAGCGCTGTCAGAAGGGAAATACTGTTTCAGCTTGTGCACCAGGGCCTGCTGGTATTCATGCATTCTCACACTCCTTTCCTCTGCAGGGATGAGAGTGGCAAGATTTTGCTTGTACCGTGGGTCCAGGAGAGTGAACACCCAGTAATCGGTGCTGGAATAAATTCTTTGAACGCGAGGGTCACGGGATAGGCAGCCTAGCATGAAATCTGCCATATGCGCCAGAGTACCAACGCGTAAGAATTCACTCCCCTCACTGGCCTGACTGTCCATTTCCTCCTCCTCCAACTCCTCCAACTCCTCTTCTTCTGCCCATACACGCTGAACAGTGAAGGACTCAACAATGGTCCCCTCTTGTGTCTCGCCAACATTCTCCTCCTCTTCCTCCTCATCCTCCTCCACCTCCACCTCCTCCGATATGCGCTGAGAAACAGACCTCAGGGTGCTTTGGCTATCAACAAGGGAATATTCTTCCCCCGTCTCTTGTGACGAGCGCAAAGCTTCCGACTTCATGCTGACCAGAGAGTTTTTCAACAGGCCAAGCAGCGGGATGGTGAGGCTGATGATGGCGGCATCGCCACTGACCATCTGTGTTGACTCCTCAAAGTTACTCAGCACCTGACAGATATCAGACATCCACGTCCACTCCTCATTGTAGACTTGAGGAAGCTGACTGACCTGACTACCAGTTCTGGTGGAAGTTGACATCTGGCAGTCTACAATCGCTCTGCGCTGCTGGTAAACTCTGGATAACATGGTCAGTGTTGAATTCCACCTCGTGGGCACGTCGCACAACAGTCGGTGAGCGGGCAGTTGGAGGCGGCGCTGCGCTGCCCTGAGAGTGGCAGCATCTGGGCTGGACTTCCTGAAATGCGCACAGATGCGGCGCACCTTCGTGAGCAAATCAGACAGATTGGGGTATGTCTTGAGGAAACGCTGAACTATCAGATTTAACACATGGGCCAGGCATGGCACATGTGTCAGT
The DNA here is from genome assembly GCA_019512145.1 of Engystomops pustulosus. Taxonomy (NCBI): domain Eukaryota; kingdom Metazoa; phylum Chordata; class Amphibia; order Anura; family Leptodactylidae; genus Engystomops; species Engystomops pustulosus. The sequence goes on along the minus strand of CM033644.1, from coordinate 110,213,747 downwards.
CTGCCGAGTTGCAGAGCCGCCACCAGGTTACGGCCGTTGTCACACACAACCATTCCCGGCTTGAGGTTCAGCGGTGCCAGCCACAGATCAGTCTGCGCCGTGATGCCCTGTAATAGCTCTTGGGCGGTGTGCCTTTTGTCGCCTAGGCTCAGCAGTTTGAGCACCGCCTGCTGTCGCTTAGCGACGGCACTGCTGCTGTGCCTAGAGCTACCGACTAATGGCGCCGTGCCCACGGATGGTAGTTCGGAGGAGGAGGTGGAGGAGGGGTGGGAGGAGGAGGAGGCATAGTAGGCCTGAAACACCTGGACCGAGGTAGGCCCCGCAATCCTCGGCGTCGGCAGTATATGAGCAGCCCCAGGGTCAGACTCGGTCCCAGCCTCCACCAAGTTAACCCAATGTGCCGTCAGCGATATATAGTGGCCCTGCCCGGCAGCACTCGTCCACGTGTCCGTGGTCAGGTGGACCTTGTCAGAAACGGCGTTGGTCAGGGCACGGATGATGTTGTCTGACACGTGCTGGTGCAGGGCTGGGACGGCACATCGGGAAAAGTAGTGGCGGCTGGGGACCGAATACCGAGGGGCGGCCGCCGCCATGAGGTTGCGAAAGGCCTCGGTCTCTACTAGCCTATAGGGCAGCATCTCCAGGCTAAGCAATCTGGAGATGTGCACATTAAGGGCTTGGGCGTGCGGGTGGGTTGCACTATATTTGCGTTTCCGCTCCAGCGTCTGGGGTATGGAGAGCTGAACGCTGGTGGATGCTGTGGAGGATCGTGGAGGCGACGATGGGGTTTTTGTGCCAGGGTCCTGGGCAGGGGGCTGACTAGCAGCTGACACAGGGGAAGGAGCAGTGGTGTGCACGGCCGGAGGTGAACGGGCTTGTTGCCACTGAGTGGGGTGCTTAGCATTCATATGCCTGCGCATACTGGTGGTAGTTAAGCTAGTAGTGGTGGAACCCCTGCTGAGCCTGGTTTGGCAAATGTTGCACACCACAGTCCGTCGGTCATCCGGTGTTTCCTTAAAGAACCTCCACACTTCTGAAGATCTAGCCCTCGCCGCAAGAGCCCTCACCACGGGAGCTTCACTAGTTGACAGTGGCGCTGATGCACCAGCTCTGGCCCTGCCTCTCCGTCTGGCCCCACCACTGCCTCTTCCAACCTGTTCAGGTCGAGGACTCTCCTCCGTCTCAGAAGCACTGTGTTCACCCGGCCTCTCAACCCAGCTTGGGTCTGTCACCTCATCATCCTCCGATCCCTCAGTCTGCTCCCCCCTCGGACTTCCTGCCCTGACAACAACTTCCCCACTGTCTGACAACCGTGTCTCCTCATCGTCGGACACCTCTTTACACACTTCCACTACGTCAAGAAGGTCATCATCACCCACAGACTGTGACTGGTGGAAAACCTGGGCATCGGAAAATTGCTCAGCAGCAACCGGACAAGTGGTTTGTGACTGTGGGAAGGGTCCAGAAAACAGTTCCTCAGAGTATGCCGGTTCAAATGCCAAATTTTCCTGGGAGGGGGCAGACTGGGGGGGAGGAGGCTGAGGTGCAGGAGCTGGAGGAGTGGCGATTTCGGTGACATGGGTGGACTGCGTGGAAGACTGACTGGTGGTGGACAAATTGCTCGAAGCATTGTCAGCAATCCACGACATCACCTGTTCGCACTGTTCTGGCCTCAACAGTGCTCTACCACGAGTCCCAGTAACTTCAGACATGAACCTAGGGAGTGTAGCTCTGCGGCGTTCCCCTGCTCCCTCATCAGCAGGTGGTGTCTCACCCCGCCCAGGACCACGGCCTCTGACCCCTGCAGTAGTTGGACGCCCACGTCCCCGCCCTCGTCCTCTACCCCTAGCCCTCGGGTTAAACATTTTTAAAATGAGAGTTATAACTTTATTTTTTTTTTAACTTTTTTTTGTTTTTTTTTGTGTTTTTTGTTTTTTTTTGTGTTTTTTGTTTTTTTTGAGTTTTTAAAACCAAACAATGCTATCCTATTGCTATGGCTATTTTCTAGCCAAGTATCAAAGCACACTACTATGCCAGATTAGATGACACTGAGTTAGTGCCTAATTGAAATCCAACCCCTACTGAATTAAAACAACATATATATGGATTTCTGTAATAAAAGTTCTTGTGATCATTAAAGGAAACTCCCATTTAGCATGGTCGGGTGTAAGCGTAAGTACCGGGCACCAGGCAGGGTGGAGCTGGTGCGGTATTACTGTCGTTAGTGTTATAAACCGCGGGATCGCGGTTTTAACACTTTTTAAACTTTAGAGCAGAGAAGGCTTCGGCGCTGCGTGCGCACGGATTGTCGCGACGCCCTACATAGGAAATTAGCGGAGATGTTGCGAGCGCCACGGTCTGTGCGCAGCGCGAAGCCGCTTTGCTCTAAAGTTTAAAAAGTGTTAAAACCGCGATACCGGGTTTTATAACACTAACGAAAGTAAAGTACCGGCACCAGCTCACCCTGAGATGGTGCCCGGTACTTACAGCTTACAGGATCATTCTAATGGTAGGTTTCCTTTAATAACTTAGGTGGAATCAAGCTTTTAGCCCTACAAGAATGCTGCTTTAGGCCAATCTCCCTTGCCTCCTGCTCATAAGAGCTGATCAGGTGATATTTATCAAACAAAAGCAGGAGGAAGGTATAAACTGCAAATATATAATTAAATAGCAACACTATTGCATCTAGAGAATTACAGTTTACTGTAACAGAGACGAAAAAATCCTATTATTCTGTAAAAACAAAAAATTAAATAACCTATTTGATGCTTACAAATAACATGAACATGGTAAGGCTGACAAGTCATATATAAAAGATGTTTGTTAAATTATATGTTTTTTATATTTATGGTTTTTTTTGTGATATTACAAAGTTGGAATGGATGGCATCAGCTTTGTTTTATTCACAAAGTAAGATTTGACATTGGATTTGAGTCTTGAGTAGTTCTCAGACAATAATAATTGATGATCAGAGAACATTTCGATTCTTCTGGGATCAGCCCTTTTAAATACCTAAATAAGCAAAACTAATCATGGTAAGTGGTGCAAGGAGAACATACAGAGGTCAATAGATACACAGGCAAATAGCCCATAAATATTGATCTGGCCATATTTATAACAGAGTATACAATTTCTGTGTCAAATGAAAATTAATAGGAGATTTTAATCAAAATAATTAAGACTGTGGAGGTGTTCATGGTGAACATTAATGATTTTGTACTGAATTACCTTGTAATAGAACCTTGAGCAAACAATGATTATATCCTGAAATATTATTGAGGAGTGGAACGATAATAAAACCAAACATCTCTATTCTCATGTCTTATAAAACCTGGCGGTAGATGGGTCCAACTGCTGTAAGTACTAGGGAGAAAAGTACTGCTAAGTCACTGCTGTTCAGTGACATATCTTTAAAGGGAACCAGTAGAGACCGTGGTAGCGGTCTATGCAGTCCAAGACAGTGACACCAAAGTTTAGTCCAAAACAGGTCTCGCCTGCGTTTATTCCAGGAGCAGGTACAAAAATAAAACAGCCTTCACATTCAGGCATCAAACATAAACAAAATTCCTACCCGTTCTGGGTGCTTACTAAACAGAGTTCCTCTAACTCAGCACATAGAACATAAAGACGTCGCTGTCTCCAGGCACAGGATTCAGGGCTGTGTGCTCTCCAGCCTCCTTCGAGAGACACACGCTCTCTTGCTCAGGCAGCTTTATGCAGCATGATTAGGCTGCTCCCACCACCTGTGTCCAAGGTGCTGGACAACACAAAACTCAGCACTAAGGCCTGCATAGTATGAAAAACCTAGGGAAAATAACCACCCATCCACAGTTAGCCCCTTCAGTGTTACAAGTATTTATAGCCAAGGCACCTAATTTTAACACAAAAAAATTGGGAAAAACCTATTGACCGGTTAAGCACGAGGGTGGGAAATACATTGGTCAATGCCCCCAGTATATAGCCAGCTCCTGCCCCCTAGTATATACCAGCCTCTGCCGCATAGTATAAGCTAGTATCCCCCTGCCTCAGTATATAGCCAGCAGCCATGTCCCCAGTATATAACCAGCAGCCCAATAGCATGTAGCCAGCTGCCCACGTAGTAATATAGTCAACAGCCCCCTGTGTTATAGCCAGTGTCTGCCCCTTGTACATAGACATTAGGCCCCTTGTATATAGACAGTGCCTGCCCCCTGTATATAGCCAGCAATCCCCCTGCCCCTTGTAATAGCCAGAAACCCCCTTGTATATATCCAGCCAGTGTCCCCTTGTATATATCCAATGCCTGCCTGGCAGTATATAGCCAGTGCCTGCCCCAGTATATTGTCAGTGCTGCACCTCTGTCTATAGCCAATGCTTGCCCCCTCCCCCCCTGATATAGCCAGAAGTCCCCTGTCCAGCCTAAAAAAAAATAAAAAGCTCTGTATTCACTTTTCCGATGCCTCCGCAGGTCCTCTTCTGTTTTTAGCTTCTGCTCCGTCTTTGGCTCCCTGCACATTTTTTGTGCTGAAAAACTTGGCTGATACTCGAGTTCCAGGCTAAGAAAGATCTCAATAAGAGATGTAAATGTAACATCAAATGAGCAATATTAATCAAAGAGTGATAGGTGTGAAAGATGGGTTAAAGTCAGCGTGGGGTATCTGGTGGATCCTCATATGGCAAAATGACTGTAATATAAGGCTTTATATAAAATCAATTAGGATGTATATAAGTTAATTCATAAGGGACATCTGTATGTATATTAGGAGGCTGCTGCATGTAAGCTAATAATAACAGGGTTGGTGTATTTACTAGAGGATATTATATTATTAAGAGGCGAAGTATGTAAAGATTAATGCTGTATGTAATATAATTAATTCTAGTGAACTATATATGTCTCTATATCCTTCATTTATGAAGCAATGTATATATCTCATCAGGGGTACTATGTGAGAATTGTATATATTATAAAACATAGGAGGCCCACAATATAAGCTTTATATATAGGACAAGTGTGGTAATGGTATTGTAAGGGGTAAATGTTAATAGAATATAGCATAGGGTTTGGTTTATGTTGTGATCATTGGCGGGTGGAGGTTGTCATATATTATGTATTTAATACTTTTGGTGTATGTTTCATTATTATTATTTACTTCTTGAAAAAAAATAGCATGCAAGATGTGAATAGGACTGAACCAGCAGGTGAGTATGTAATAGGGGAAGGATTTGTCCTGTTTGGGTTTGTGTTTAGTTATGTATTTTGGGACTTATATTGTTATGTTTTATACTTTAATGTACCTCGAAATAGATCTGTGCAAATAAAACAGGCGTCTGGGTGAATGCCAGATTATTATTGTGTAAGTAACCCTTTACTTTTACTTTAGTTGTTACTGTTCTTTGTCTTTCTACATGATGATAAAGTTATGGAATTCTTGAAAAAAAGCGTGAAAAATATCACAGAAAGGCCTAGAACTGGCAACACATGCTAGTTTATGGCAGATTAAAAAGTAATATAGATGTGAAGTAATATACCTAGACCCCATAATTTGTAACACTACAGACACATAAATGGTTATTAGAATTAGGGACTACAGAATAAGAGAAAAGGATTTGGTATTCAGTTATAGTCACATTAAGCGCAGTTCCCAATGTCAGGCTGCAGCTGCACAAGACAAATAAAAAATGTCAAACTATGTTTGTTGTAACGTCTGATACTGTGCTATTATATATAGGATTCACAATGAATTTACATTGGATTTATGCAATTACCCTCCGGATGGAATGAAACATTAACAAAAATTCTGCATTAGGCGTTAACATTAATTTTAATAATTTTTTATTAAGGTATTTTTTACATTACTATGACAATATGAAAAACAAATAATTTATGCAATTTGCCATAATGGAACTGTTGTCAACAGTAATAAACTGTATTTATAAAGGGTTAATCCTTCTTCTACAGACACTTTGATCAGTACAAATATTATGCCTCTTTTTTTCACAGATTCTGTAGTAATATTTGCCATGATTACATTAGCTGAGCAATGACAAGTCAGATGTGTTCCCAATACCCTTTCCTGCATAAAACTGTTTATCTTATATTTACTGCCAAGGTAAACACTTTGGCACCAATGACGGGGTCTATTTTGGTGCAGTTTTCGGCTTCTTCACAGTGCTAGCTCAGCCTGGTAATAATTACTACAGAACAGTCCAGCACACACATTGCAGTTTATAACAGAGATTCAATAAATATGTATTAGAGGTGAAAACATTCTGTTGGGCTTTCCAGATCATTTCAATGTTGAGTATTCCTTGTCTATTTCTGTCTTGCCTGGAGACTTCTAACATTTTTAAATTAAGTTTAAAATAAAATGATACTTTAGATAAAAAATATTTGTTTAGATAAAATAAAACTTTTGTAAATGGCACAAATTCCCCCACAGCCTCCCAGTCAACGATTCTAACAAAAGAAAAAATCATCTAAATAGGATTTTCTTGGACAATTTAGGCTTTGTATTCTCCATTATTTTGCTGTCTATGTTGACATACAATGAGGTTTTGTTATTTTTAGGATGAGTTTATGCTGTGGTTTGTCTCCTACCTTCGTTTTTTCTCTTTCACTTTTGTGTTCTCTCTACAGAGTTGAAATAACGGCACACATTTGTTACTGTCTGCGCTATCCCCGAAGTGCATTGTCCGACCAGAATGCACATCTGCACAATTCACGAAAATCGTACGCCCGATATCCTGCATCTTTCGCTTCCCCGCTCAGGTCTGCGAGTTACCTTTCTTCCTGGTGTATGTAAGTCTATTGTCCTGCGACACAAATTGAATGTTAAATCCTGCACTCAGTCCGATCAGTTTCATCGTCCCCGATTCTGTCACATGATGGCACATGATGCGGCACTTGCACAACCTTGTTGATAATTTTCTTTTATTTATGGGAGGCAAAATGGGGATTCATAGAATGGGATAATCATTTTTTATGTTGCCCACCATGTTGAAGAGGTCTTGGTCCATGAGCTATTGTCATGGGTGCCCCCGCGATCCATGTCGCGGATCGCGGGTACACCCGTGCTCCGCATGTGGTGCCTCTGCCCCCGGCCGGACTTACCTCTCCTGGCTCCTGCTCGGCTACCGTCCCGACTTGGCTGCGATCCTGCTTGACTCGGGGCCGCGCACGCATCCTGATCACTAGGGCAGCGACGCACACTGTTTCCTGTGGTCTGTGTATTACCTGTGTTCATGTGGTATTCCCATGTTCCTGTGGTATTCAACCAGTGTTTCAGTAGAACATACACCCATCTCAAAGGAACTGAATCTGTAGAGCAAACGGTCAATCACAGGCTCAAAGCGGGGCAGTCGGAAATTTGGGTCACAAGCCCAGAACATTGCAACAAGAACCTTATCAGCGAGATAAATGACACATTCATTCTTAACCCTTCCCGACATTTGACGTAATAGTACTGCATCGCGGGAGGTGCGTTCCCGCAAAATGCTCTAAGTACATTAAGTCAAGCTTCTGGCGCCGGCTCCTGAACGGAGCCGGCGCCGAAGTGGTGTCGGCTATATATTATAGCTGACACCCGCCTCAAACACCCGCGACGGAGATTTCTCGATCGCGGGTGTTAACCCTAACACGCCGCGGTCGCGCTGACCGCGGCGTGTTAGAGGCAATTTAAAGTTAGATATAGCTGAATCGGACCACCCCGCGGCGAGTACCGGGGGGGTCCGCTGCTCGATCGGCAGCCCGGGACTGCCGGTGCCCGGGGCTGCAAGATCTTGATCCGGAAGCCGGGTCCGTGCCTTCTGGCAGGACCCGGCTGTAGACACTGGGCATGCGCAGCATGCTCAGTGTCTTCATTACACAGTGCAATAATCTGTATTGCACTGTTGTAATCTGTAAAATAGCTTGAACAAGTGATCAGAAGATCACTTGTTCAAGCTTAGATGTCAGTAACTGTAAAAAAAAAGTGAAAATAAATAAATAAAGGGTTTTTACAATAAAAATAAATAATAAAAGAAAGTGGAAAGTCCCCCCAAACACCACATTTCCCTTTACACAAGTAATAAGTATAAAAAACATAAATCACAAACAAACCCCACTTATTTGGTATCGCTGCGTCCGTAACAATCTGTACAATAAATCCTAATCATAATTGGACCCGTCGGTGAACGTGTAAAAAAAAAAACCAAAATTGCCAAAAAAAATTACAACTTTTTATCAAATTGCTTTACAAAAAATGTTCTAAAAAGTGATCCGAAAAAGTTACAAGCACCAAAATGATACCAATAAAAAAGAGCACTTGTCACGCAAAAATAAGCTTACAACCAGCTCCGTAAACCAAAAAAATACTATAATTATGCCGCTATAAAAAGGCAATACTAAACAAATGCAATTTTTTCTATTCTAGTTTCATTCAATAAAATTGGACAAATAAAAAAAAACTATATAAATGAGGTATCACCGTAATCGTAGTGATCTGTAGATTAAAGATAATATATTAGTTATGATACAGTGAACACCCCCAAAAAAATGCTAAAAATCCAAAACAAGAATGATGATTTATTTTCCTCCACACGTAAAAAGTTAATAAAATGCTTCAATAAGCTTAAAAACCCACTAAAATGAAGTTTTTTTTACAGTGCATCTCGTCTCGCAAAAATAAGCCCTTATTTGTTCTAAATGCTTAAAAATATAATAAAGATTGTATAGCCTATTCCCAACGAGGTTGTGTATAGAACGGTGGCGGCGAGAGTAGGACTTTCCAACACGGTAGGGTAAGACGGCGGGGTGTTCACTGATCGGGGTAAGACGGCGGGCTGTTCCTGACAGCCATCCATCCTGCCCCATGGACCAGAAGGGTACATCCCCCCCACACACCCCAGTTATTATCGATGCTATTGGCTCATCAATTCAGACGAGCCAATAGCAGCGAATTTACTTATGACGTCAGTAATACCGTCACTATCTGTAGACACGGTGAGCGGGCAAGGGTTGCGGCTGTGTCCTGATGCCACCAATTTGCCTTGCGTCCAGAGGGTTTTGTTGCCTCCCGTCCATGATTGCGCTATTGGTGGTCGATTGCGTCCAGCCAAGCAAAAATTGTCCCAATGGCGAGCGCTAGGTATGAATAGGCAACTGGCGATTAATTCCTACGAAAACGAAGAAAAGCGCTGGTGCCCATGGTTCAGATGATGCTGTCAACTCTTATTGCGTTCCAATGGCATGCTTCCTCCGTATATTTCCGTTTCAAGAGGAAGATTTAGGAAAAACTAAATGGGACAAGAAGGAGGGGCCACAGTCCTCTGGTTTAGATGTTTCTGTGTTGCCATGGCAGAATTTTCCGGTGAATCTCTGTATCTATGATAGGATCTAAAGAGTCTGTTCCAAGAGGAGTAGGAGGAAATTATACGAAGATATGCGAACTCCGTGACAAAGTTAGTGTCCCTGTGATATATACTCCTTATACACTAGACATACATAGACGATACCTACAAACTCCCACTCCTATAGTTTCCACATTATTTTCCTACATCCTTCACTACCTACTACCTCATAGACATTCACTTCAATTCCGCCAACCTATTGTTGAATTAATTTCGGTGGTTAAAATGAATATTGTAACAACTGTTATGTCCGTTGCTCCTATACCCCTCCATTATTTCATAAGGGGCGCCACATAACGGGGCACTGAAGAGTTCCAGAAATAATTGAAATTTCCATCTTGGACTCCATTGCCATCATATTTGGAAACCACCTATATGTTCAAAATGCTCATTCACCAGTGGTTACACTACACCACATATTACACCTTGCTAATTCCCCAAGGGGTGTACATTCAACAATTAGGTCACTTTTCGGGTTCCTTGTTTTGGTACCACTACGGCTCTCCAAATGTATCCTGACACATGTGAAGGATTTCTGTCAAATTGGCTCAAAAGACAAAACATTCCTCCTTTTCCTTACTGTGCGCCCATTACATAATACATTTATATGCACATGTGGGGTAGTTATACACTCGGGAGAAATAGTTTTTTGTACACCTTTTTTGGGGTGTATTTAATATATATCCCTGGTGGCTTACATAAATTAGGGGTTGAGTAAGTGACATTTATAGGAAATTTCACCTTTTAATGATTCGGGCCGAATGGATCATTAACCTGTAGGGGCAATAATATATTAACATTGCAAAATTCTGATAAGGGGTGTGCGCATTCAAAATTAGGGTCACTTTTCGGATTCTTCTCGTGTTTATACCACTAGGGTTCTCCAAATGCATGTCAAACATTTCTGTTCAAATTTTGGCTTCTAAAGGCAAACATTCCCCTTTCCTTTTACTGTGGCGCCCATACCAATATTTATATACACATGTGGGGTATTCACACTCGAGAGAAATAGGTTAGACATTTTGGGGGTTATGTACATTTGTTATCCTTGTGGCTATATAAAATTAGAGTAAAATGACCTTTATAGGAAATGTTCACCTTTTATACTATTTAAGTCCTAATTAAATCAACACATTTACGGACAAATACACATATTAAACCTTGCCTAAATTCTCTAAGGGGTGTTGCTTTCCAAAATGGTGACACTGTTGGGTTCCCCTATGTTTTGGTACCATACAGCTCTAAATGAGATGCTGAACACTGTAAAGGATGTCAGTCAAATTTGGTTCAACAAAAGGCCAATGCTCTCTTCTTCGAGCTTCAGTGTGTACCCATACAACATTAATTTGCACGTGTGGGGCAATTTATACTCGGGAGAAATGCTAGTACACATATTTTGGGGTTTGTTCATCTTTATGACCTGATGGGATACAAATTAGCCGTATTAAAAGTGACTTTTTTGGGAAAATCTCACCTTTTTCCTTTTAGGGACCTAATTGAAGCAAACACCTGTAGGGGAAAATACAACATATCACACCTTGCTGAATTCTCAAAGGTTGCAAACTTCCAAAATGTGACACTTGTTGGGGTTCCCTCTGTTTTGGTACCACTAGGGCTCTCCAAATGTATCTGACACTGTAAAGGAGATTGTCAACTGGCTTCTAAAAGGCTAAAGCCCCTCTTCCCTTCTGAGCCTACTGTGCACCTCACAACACTTTATATGCAAAAGTGGTGCAGTTTCGTGCTTAGGGAGAAATAGTTTACACATTATGGGATTGTTTCAGCTTTTATCCTTGGGCTTACAAAATTTGGGGTTAAAAGTGACTTTTTTGAGAAATTTCACCTTTCAACTTGGGGCACTTATGAATCAAAAACTGTTGGGGAAAATACACAAAAGTTACATGTTGCTACAAACTCTCCAAGGGGGTGTAGTTTCCAAAATGGTGTATCATCATGGGGGGCTTTTATCTGTTTTGGTACATATGGCTCTCCAATGATCCTGTCACGAATGTGAAAACTTTTTCAGCCATATTTGCCCTGCAAAAACAAACAAAGCTCTTCCATTCCAAGTGCCCCCGTGTCGTAGACAGCCAGTGTACAGGTGACAAAGGGTATTCGCATACTCAGGAGGAATGACCCTCACATTATGTAAAATGATCATTTTCCTTTTTAACCCATTGTGAAGGTCAAATTTTAGTGTTAAATGAACTAAGTGAGATAAACTTACATTTCTCAATTTCACTTCATTTATCTTTCACCTCATTGAAACGATCCAAAGGTTAACAAAATTCCCAAAGGTGTTGAATATTTGAGGGGTGTTTTGTAGTTTTTAAATGGTGTAATTGGTGGGGGGTTTTCTGTCATGTGGGTCCTTCTAAAGTCATTCAACTAAATTGACCCTCCCAAAAAGTAGGTTTGATGAATTTTCGTTGAAAATCTGAAAATTGCACCTAAAGTTCAAGCCTCCAACAGCAAAATAAAGGAAAAGATGTTTGAAAAAATGCTGCCAAGTTAAAGCAGACCATATGGAAATGTTAGTTATCAGGGTTATTTTAGTTGATATGACCACTTTACAAAAAGAGAAAATAAATTTTTGAATTTGGAAGAAAACATTGGTTTTCGAAAAATTTTGGCCACATTTCCATTTATTCATAAATAAATACTAACTATATTGATTTAACTTCTAACCAGCGATGAAAGTACAATGGTCACAAAAAAAACATCTCAAATCAACGGATATGTTAAAGCGTTCCCCCAAAGTTATAAACACTTAAATAGACACATGTCAGGATTTTAAAAAGGCGTGTCTTTTATTTGTCAGGAAGGTGAAAGTGAAAAGTGGCTTCAGCGTAAGGGGTTAATAGATGCTATACGGTAGTTACTGTAATGTTAAAAAAAGGAAAATCTATTCAAGAAATATATTCTGCTACTGTATGGATGTTGCTAGCCTGAGGGCAGTTTTTCAGTCGGAGGGTCAGACAAAAGAGAGGTAAAATCTACCAAACAATTTAGGAATGCTTATGGGAAACATGGTAATGGCCTAGTGATACAAAAATTTATTTCCCTTATTAATTTGTGCATGAGACCCCTTTGTTACTGTGTTGTGACACTAATGAGCAGAACAAGGTTGGGGTTACTTTCCATCGTTGGTGTAATGGTGCCAAGCTACTTTTTAACCCACTCCCCACAGCTCTGAACGCTTTCCCTGACCAGCAGCAGCTCTCTCCCTAGCGGCATCCAGAGACAGAATGATCCGAGCAGCGCGGCCAGCGGCTAGTCTATCCCAGGGTCACCTGATCTGGCCAGCCAACCACTGCTATCGACGTGTAAGGGTACCACGTCATGCTGGGTGGAGTGCAGAGTCTCCTGGCTTGTGATTGGCTCTGTTTCTGGCCGCCAAAAAGCAAAACGGCGGGAGCTGCCATTTTCTCGAGCGGGCAAAGTATTCGTCCGAGCAACGAGCAGTTTCGAGTACCCTAATGCTCGACCGAGCATCAAGCTCGGACGAGCATGTTCGCTCATCTCTAGTTGTAAGTTCTATGTGGCTTAGTATAGTTACATTATACAAATATGTCCATTCGACTATTTTCTACCTAGTAGTGCCAACATTGTGTACCCATGGGTTATCAGAAAGAAGAAGAAACATTACCTTTATTTCATTGATTTAGATTATACAGTAGTAAAAAGGAACTTATGTATACAAACATGAGACCTTTGAGGATTTCCCTGTAGTGAAGGGGAGTAAGAAAGAGGCAGGTAAACATTTCTTTTTCCCGCCCTAGATACGGCTCCTCAGCGTTTTTTCCAGTAGAAACAGTAAACCTCTTCAAAGGGAATCTGTCTTGTAGGTTGACCAGACAAATGTAGCCAGTGTTAAGAAGCGACCCAGGAGTGCAATGTAATCATACATGTTTGTGTGTTGTTATTATGGTATTGTCACGTAGGGCCAGTAGGCCAATTTTAACCCTTAGGTGCCTGTATAAAATTTAACTTTAATTCTTGTTGTCTAAAAGTATATAAAGGATAGTGTGACTCAAAAGTTTTAAAATTATCAGGGATTCGAGATCAGCCTATTTGTAAGTAGCTTATTCTCTGAGATAAGTTCCTAGAGGGCTGTCTTTTTTTGCCCTCTGTTGCTGTAGGTGGCGTTCAGACACACTTTCAACATTTCTGCCATACGAGACTAGTAGGGTGGGAGGAAATGTAGGATTGGGGTGGGGTGGTTCACATCATAAATGCATTCATTCCACCTAGCTGCCTCTTTTCCCCTTTTAATTTTCCCTGTGGTATCGGTGTCCCGATCCTCTATGTCTCCTAGCTGTCTCTCTCTTTGGCTGGTCTCGTGCCCTGGGTTTAAAACCTAACAAGACTGTGAAAATGCATTTATAATTCAGGAATGCACCTGGACTTGTAGCTCTCTAGTGCACTGGTGTTGTGAGATTTCTTTATGAACACAGCAAAAGTAACTGTTGTAGGTATTCAAACAGAAACCTGATACCAATGGGAGGTATTTAAATGTGTCTCAGCTTCAGGACAGTTTCTAGCTGGAAAAACTATGTCTTTTGAGCTTGTGCCAGATCTATCACTGTGATTGATGAATTTGTGTGTCGCATAATGCCTGGTGTTCCTAGTGAGACTTACTTTTAGTTTGTCTAAACTGTGCGCGAATTCGCCAGATTTTCCGCAAGGCAAGCCCCTTCTCGCAGTAGACCATCCATCTCACAAAGGCTTAGCCCCCTTAATAGGGACAGTCGGAGCGAAAGTGCCAATATAAGGTCTAAAAGACTTGATACATGTGGTGCAAGGCATTTTACGCAGTGTTTTGTCCCCCAAACGACCAGAATTGTGGCACAAGTGTTGTATTATTAAATCCCCAAATATGCTATAAGGAATTAAATTTAGTATACTCTCTTTTTAGTCTACACAGTGCTTTCTGATTCACTACAGAGAAAAAGTGGATGAAAAAATAGGACGCTGTTAATTTTTTGGAATAAGTTTGTATTTTTACTTGCATTCGATATTAAAAGAAAACGTGGAAAGGTGTTTTTATTGTTCACAAATAGATAGCTCTTGGGATGTAAAACAACTTTGGCATTATGTTGATTAACATATCAGTAGTTTCCTTGCTATAGCCCTCAGATACCTCAGCGCTGCAAATGCTGCAAACCACTCCGTGCTGATAAGCCTGGAATCCGTCAGTGTTAACAAAAAACGGATTCATGGGAGGGGAGGAGCTGCTAACCCCTGCTCACAGAGGAGGAGGTCATGTTTCAGTGAACTCAGCAGAGCTGAAAGTGTTCTAAACAGTGAAATGCAGCAGAGCTTGATTATGTATACAGAGTCTCCGGCCACAGAATAGTGAGGTACAAGATTCTCCGTTCCCTATGAGTCCTTTGAAAACCAGTCTGGGATTCTAGAGAAGTTTCTATGTCTGTCTCTGCTCTTCTCCTACTCACTTCACCCACCTTGTCATCTGCAGTATCCCTTCTTTCCAAATAAGCTATTAACCTAACTGATCAAACAGCACAGGCTATAGACTGCATGTACGTGTGTACTAATGATTTCTACCACTTCTTCATGTCCCTGCTCCTCCATGTGATGGAAGCTGCCAGCTGTCACCATATTCATCCTGTATGTGCAGTGTTCACTGGATTTACTTGTGGGAAACTTAATGGATTTAATGGCTAAATTACTTCGAGAGAAACAGATATTGTATTTGCCACTTCACCTCTGGTGAGAAAGATTTTTGTCAAACATTTTCAAAAAGAAAAATGCCATAAACTTGGGAGAAGAAAAGGCGAGCAGCACAAAGTAGGCATCGTCTTTGTTTCAAAGGGGGAATCACATATAATAATTTTGTAAATATAACCCTAAATAGCTTTAGACAGTTATGCTTTAAAGAAAAATACTTAGTTATGATTATGCAATGGATCAAGATCTCATTGCAAACATAGAACATGGACCTTCCATCTTGTATCTTAGGATCTGAGACTTTTAAATACCCGGTCAAGCCATTTTAGCCAAGAAGAACGTGCAGCAGTCAACAAAGCCTCTATAAATGTCCTCATTATGTACTTGGTTACATAACTTAAGGGGTTATTCGGGGAATGTAAACATCCGATACAAAAAACCATGATGCTATAAATAAATGAATATAACAAACTCAATGTAATTTATTCACAAAATGAAACTTAAATAGTTTGATTGTAGATTCACAAGCTTTTATGGCCTCTCTAAAGTATGCCAAGTTATCATTAAGATGGCTGCCACTGGGAAACTACAAGGCCCAAGATCTTTAGTTCTTTCAGTAACTCCTCCTCCCTCTATGACTCTGCTCCCAGTTGATGATGTAACAGACTTTCTTGCTCTGTTACCATAGTAATGATGTGTTAACTGCCATTATGCACATCACCACAAACACTGGGCCATACTGGATGTACTGAAACCAACCGACTACAGCCAAAACCATGTGGAACATGGTGAAGGACCTGTCATGTGGACATGTGACCAGTCGGCCATCTTCGTCCTGTGTATGCCTCCGCACGGAGGAGTCAAAGATGATAAGCCAGTAACATTTTGAATTCTTCATACAGTGCATGTCAACAACATTTTCTACTAAGGGGGGAAAATTTTAAAGTAAAAACTAAATACATATTAGCTTATATTTTAAGGACCATTTGTATATGAATTATTCTTTTTCCTGGAATCCTTTTAAACTCTAGGGACACACAATACAAATATAACCGTGATATCTTTAGGCTTGCATGGGATTTTCTGAGTGAAAGTCTCCATTCTCGTCACTGGAATGAGAGTACCTGGAGACGACAGTCACTGGAATGAGAGTACCGAGACAGACAGTGTAAGGACTAAGGGTCTTTGACATGTGGTGTGTGTTTCACATCCGTGGTTCAGGTATTTCACAGAGCCATGGTTTAAAATTTTCTTACAGAGCCATTGGTTTCAATGGGTGTGTTTCATATAGGCTTTTACGTATGGGTGATTCACATTGAAGCGATTTTCACTGAACCCATTTTGGGCTTATGGACACATATAGATTGATTTTCTCTCCTGGCCTAAGTGATTTTTCACGTGACGCTTACTGAAACACTGTTTTGTAAACACTCATTTAGTATATTCTGCTGATCCAATTTATCATTGAACACAAACAGAACAGGTTCTAAATGACCACTGATTCAATGCAAAAAACCCCAAAAGAGAGAGAAAAACCAATCTGTACGTGTCCAAATGGGTTCAGTGACAAATCACTGATGTGAAAAAAAAAAACACCAATGTGAAAACCATACCCAAGGTAAATGCTTGATTGTGTTTGTTTGCCTCTAGACTTGTGAAAGGCATTACTAATAAGAGTAGCTTGTTTGGTCCCTCCTGGATACAGCTGTAATGAATTGTATTCACATGGCTATTACATACAATATAGCTTATTTCACTTCTATGCCATAAAGTATATTTAGGTGTTGCTGGGTAGCCTTTCTTAAAATAATTTAGCATTATAGTGCTCTACATGTCAGCGCGTTTATTCTCATTATGCTGAATAATGTATGTTGCTCGCACCTCCTATCATAGTGACCTCTGTTTGAACCACGTGTTTCTCATGCAAGTTTAAAACCTTGGTGAACATTAATATGTTTTGTTATCACTACGTTTCTGCTGAGAAAATGCCTGCTGCCAAATCGAGATACAGACTTCTGGAATTCCCTCCAGCATTTACTGGCAGTAAGTGGAAGTTGGGAATCATTTTTCCTGTAACATTACTAATCATTTTAGAGAAAAATATTCCTTGGTGAGATTCTTTAATTTTTTTCATAGAAATTGTGAAAGAGATATCTACTGTGGTTGTAAGTGTTTTCTGGGGAAGTCCGCAAATGTATTAAAACCATAAAGTAAAGATAGTGCTTGGACGTCAATCTAAAGATAGCCCACTCTCTTCCTCATGGCCGCAGAAACGCGACCATGCACCAGCGTCAGCCCGAGGGGGTCTCAATACAACAAGAACCCGACTGAACGGCCGCAATAAATGAAGATTCACGGAGATCGCTTTACCGTTCGCACAACCCACTGCAATTCTAAGTCCGCCGGAACTAAGCTTGAGAACAAGGAAGAAGTCAAAGACGGAGACAGCAGTAATCTATGAGGAAGGGGAGAACAGAGTCCTCACGGGAACAAAATATAGGCAATCACTAACCGCAAATCGATAGCGCCCCAACGCAGGGAAAAAAGAAACTGAAGGCAAAGACTAACCCCAAATTTAACACGCCGCGAAGTCCAACCGCATACCAAGCAACCCCCACCCCATCTGTAACAAGGAGAAAACACATCGAGACATCCACCCCTCTAATGATACCACCAACAGACCAGATTCCATCGGCCTACCTCCAAAACAGTCAGCCCACCAGTCAATCCTTCCTCGTTTGGCAAAACGGGCTAGGTCGCCGATCAGTATTGCCATTATACCGTTGAAAATTAATACTCGCTACTTTTAAAAATATGGTAATGTGTGAAAGAAATTGATTTAGAAAACAATGATAATATTGCATACCCTCAGTTTTACTTTTCCTGATTCTGTAATAGGAACCATATGCATGAAGTCATTTCAGGGTACATTTTATAGTGTTAAACTAAGAACAGGACCAAGGAAATTCATAAAAAGTATTAGTTTAAAACAAACATATATATGTGATTTAGCGTAATAAAAGGTTCTTGTGATCATTAAAGGAAACTTTACCAGTTAGAGTGGTCGGGTTAAGCGTAAGTACCGGGCACCAGCTCAGGTGAGCTGGTGCGGTAACCTTACTGTCGTAGTGTATAAACCGCGGGATCGCGGTTTTAACACTTTTTAAACTTTAGAGCAGAGAAGGCTTCGGCGCCTGCGTGCGCACGATTGTCTTCGCGCGCCCTACATAGGAAATAGCGGAGATGTGCGCAGCGACAAGCGTGCGCAGCGCGAGCCGCTTCTGCTCTAAAGTTTAAAAAGTGTTAAAACGCGAG